>OZ023328.1:51154561-51194561 GCA_964007535.1 Brachyptera risi
TAAATAATAACATAATGATAATTATAATGACAATAATTGAAATTGTATTAATTATCAGATTAATAGGGTGTTCGCACGTAACAAACGACAAACAATCGTTACTATAGCAATGCAGCGAACTGGTGGACTACCAAACATTCTGATTGGTTAATTCCAACTGGTTGACATTGTTGTCTGTCTCTTGCAACAATGGGTGACGTCAGTTGAGAATACCCTATTCATTGAGCATTGTCAAAGTACATCGATAATAAAATTAAACGTCATTACAATTAAAATGAACTTTCTACAGAGTATGGACATTGTTGTGAAACAAATTATGTTATTGTTTATAGAATTCAGTTTTGACCATTGCAAGAAATGGAATCCAGGCATGATTCTTCTCAAATCTTATTACACACTGTACATTGAATTTGTCTGCTAGTTTTAGTGAGTATTATGTCAATACACTTTCTTCAGGATGCATTCTGATGTCTTGATCGACAACTTTTTGTGACTGCAAACTGTACATTGAGAGGAAATGTTGATATATATATATATATATATATATATATATATATATATATATATATATATATATATATATATATATATATATATATACATCTATATATATATATATATATATATATATATATATATATATATATATATATATATATGAATATATATTCAATTACTTCGTGTAATACAACATTATATAAAAACTAATCACATGTCAAAAAAAAAAATCCGAAAATATTTTGATATGTTCAAGCTCATCCATCAATGCGGAAACACATAACGCGTTTTCCTGGTTATCTCTTATACAATTTCCTGTAATATATCCGTACTTTTCCACTGGATATAAGTATATGTGCTAGGTGATCCGTGCATGCAATTAAAGTACTAGTAACCATATAGCCAGTGGCGTTGACCCAATGCAGACTGACGGGTTACGAACAAGTGGTAATTATCTGCAGCAACCAGTGGTTGCTACTTGCGAAGCTGCAGTCGACATTCTCAGTTGTATCAGATTCGGCAGGAATTAAAGATCGCGAGAATGAAATTAAATAATCAATATGGATGGATTCTGAATTTAGTCTTAAAATACATACGTAATATAATATAATATAAGATAATTATAATATAATATAAATATAATATAATAATATATAATAATAATATAATATATATATATATATATAATATATATATATATAATATAATATAATAATATATAATAGTCATAATATAAGATGAATGATAATTCAACAAATTCAATAATATATATGACGGACAATTTTTTTTGCAACGCGCTTAAAATGGGTTTGAAAATATGTAAATCATTCAAAACCTGTTGATTCTGTTGAAGGTGTTAAAACACGTCCTTTTGATATATTCCATCTTTATTAATAACAACTGTCGAGGCCCATGAGAGAGACGCTCCTGACTTATGACGTATCATGTCTTATGATTTTGTGCAAAACCGAGCTATATGTCTATGTTTAGAAGGGTATATCTATTGAGCTTGTTGTATACATTGACAATTTAAAAATGGAGCAGCTCCACTGTTTTTTTGCTTTGATTTTGATTTTTTGAAGCAAAGCAGCATATATGCGTTTTAAGATGAGCGATATTTTATAGGTAATGTATTGGAGAGCTATACACACACTCTGATTTTGAATCTATTAATTCACTGTCTTCATGATTCACCCATCGATAATTTCAGTTGGTTTACGATACAATTGATTTTACCCGTTGATCGTGTGAATATCTTTATTAATAGCTTTAATTTATGTAAAAAAAAATGCCGAGTAATTTTCAATATTTTTGATACAGCTAAACTAATAATTAATAAAACTGATAGTTTTTCAAAGCTTCTGAATAATGTGTGTATCATCTCATGTGCTAAATTTCGTAGAAGTTCAAATTTATTCGTAGTAAATATATTTTTCATATTTCTCCCACTCAAAATTTCAAAATGATTCTTCTCAAAAAAGGTTCGCAGAATGTACCTCATGCCTATACAGTACGAGTCGGATGATGGCATATACCTGCCAAGTCTGATCAAGAGAATTAAATCTTCTGTTCAACTATAGGGGAACGCGAAAAAACTTTTTTTCGAGTACGATAAAATTGGCTCTTCGCTTCACCCATCCAACAATGAAATTATTTTATCGATATTATATTGGATTATAGCCAAAAATCCAACAATGGGCCGGAATAACGGTATAACTCACATTATCAAGTTATCGAGTAGTGGGAAAAACAAAAAAAAAGTCGATCCTCAAACATTGATGATTCAATTATGAAGTTAATAAATTTGTCAATGGAGTGCGTCAGCGTTCGGTATTACATAAATACACAGCTTTATTCCACCAAAAAAATATCAATTTCAAAAAAATGTGATTACACATTTTTTTTTTTTTTTTTTTTTTTATTATCATTTTTTTTCCACTCTCATGTTTGTTTAGCTCTGGAGAGTCTCTGGAAGAGTTGAATATCCACACAGCAATAATGCAAGATATTATCAAGCACCTTTATAGTTCCAGTCAGCAGCATTGACCGACAGAATCGTATAACAGGTTCAGAACGAAGTGCTAATTATTCGCAGCTTCAAGATGTACTGTTGCATGTTCGCATGTTTGTTCGCATGCATCAGATTCGGCAGTAATTAAAGGTCATGAAATATGAAAACAATGCCCGTTTAATTGGTGTTCTACAATTAGAGTTCACGAACGCGTTAATATTATATATTCCCCATACAATTAACCGTTTTAGCTAGAGTGTTACTATAAGATCTCCTCTAGTCGGATAAAGAAAGACCTTGCATAAGAGGTCCGTACCCTTAGCACCCCCTTTCGATGTTCTCAAACTTTTGATGACGCCAATCGTTTGTGCTACGTTTGTGCTAGTTTGTGCCGTTGATATTTTCGTTAGTGCTGCCCTCCTTCTGCCCCGGATTCGCATTTCAAAAAAGGGCCGGTGCTAAGAGTGCCCCCTTTTGATAGAATTGGATATTTGACCACGCCGATCGTTTTCAATTCTATAAAAAGGGTACAAGTGTACCCTTAGAACCCCCTTTTTTGAAATGCGAATCCGGGGTATAAGGAGGCAGCACCAACGAAAATATCAACGGTACAAATCAGCACAAACGTAGCACAAACGATTGTCGTCATCAAAAGTTTGAGAACATCGAAAGGGTGTGCTAAGGGTACGGACCTTTGCATAAGTAGTCCTACACGTGCGGTCGCATAAAGCATGGTCGATAGTCGCATTGAAATATATCCCGAGGAAATGTATTAACAAAATACTCACTACAATTAACTTACTCCCAGGTAAACAAATTGTGAAGAAATTGTGGTAAAATGAGCGAATAGTTTCCATTTGAATTTCAATGAACATTTCTGAGAAAAGCATTTTATGAAACCGCAAGTGTGCATATGCATTTTATGTCTAGCAGACCATCGATGATCAGACATTTCCAATTATCTAGAAGGCTTATACTTCTGGTTCCTGATGCTGACTATCTTTTGAAGTCCCCAAGCTATAGGCTTCTGTCAAGTAACAAACGACAAACAATCGTTACCGTAGCAAAGCAACACAGCGAACTGGTGGACTGCCAAACATTCTGATTGGTCAATTCCAACTGGTGTTGTCTGTCTCTTGCAACAATGAGTGACGTCACTTGACAGAAGCCTTCAGAAAAAAATAAAATATTTCCGAGAATATTCGAGAAGGAATTGAACATGAGAAGATGGGAAATTGAAACAATTTATTGCAATCTTTTCTTTTGTTTAATTTTCTCCTCGAAATGGATTTTTCTCCTTGATTTCAATTTGTTTCAGTTGAAATTGATTCAATGATATATCTTAATTTCATATCATATATCATATATATATATATATATATATATATATATATATATATATATATATATATAAATATATATATATATATATATATATATATATATATATATATATATATATATATATATATCATATTTTAATTTTTATATTCATATGGCGTCTCTCACCTTTAAAGTGCATCACGATCCCGAAACTAGATTCTATAGAATAATGTCGATATTAATTATTTCCCTAATTTTCGAGAAAATGATACATTTTCATCTCAATTTCAGAATTAAAATTATTTTTCAGTCCTCCAGAGACCATGAGTTATGACGTAGGCATAACCGATTCAGTACAGAAACATGAACAGAATCGAGTAATATCTACGTCACGACTCAGTAAAAGAGACCGGGTCTTGGATAAAAGAAAGGCAAGAAAACATGTGTCTTTGTCAAATTCGAATTTAATAAAAATTGATTTAAAAAATTAAAATTGATACCTCGTAAAACATATTTGAAACATGATCTGTCTTCAAATCTAATGGAAACCAAAAACTAGAATAGACTAGAAAGTGGTCCAGTGATTGGTACGGCATGGGTGAGCGGACTGGGCAGGGGGGGGAGACTGAACGCAATTAGATCCGACAAGTGGTTCGATAGTGACGTCAGACTGTGGAGCTTGAATTACAGACCACCCCCCCCCCTCAACCCTCTCAACGACGACGGAGAAATCATCACCCCTTCCATACGTCGTCAGGTCTCAGGAGAACATTTGACCAACCAGAGATTATCGTCATTAGCCCTGCGTACAGGAAGGAGATTGTAGTGAATAACAGCACAGAAAGATGGGGCATGTGACGTCATTGGTCATTATTGAATTGGAACACAGAAATGGGCAATATACTGATGCAGCTGTGTTAACAAATAGGAATGTATTGGCTGGATTTATGGAGAATCAGGTGGGATTCTATCTGTCAAAGTGGTACTTGCATCGGTGATTATAAAAATCACCGAAATTCAATCTTAAATAGAAATAAGAAAATCATCTTTGCAATTTTGTATATTTTTTTTCTTTTTCTATGCTCGAATAAATGGTGATAATGTGTATCATTCATGTATACATATTCAAAGAAAATTTCATCTCATTTGGAAAGATTTTATTTTTCAGATTTTCTTGCCCAGCCTAATCTTATGGGGTTTTTAGAAATTTTGAGATGATATTTCTCAAAATCGGTAAACTATACAGTTTCAAAATAAAATGAAATAAAATAAAATGAACTTGAACTGAAAGAAAAAAAAATGATTTATCCTATTAGTGTACTAGATAGTAGAAATGTCCGAATCTTTTTCAGTTTACTTACATCCATGTGGACTTTTGCGCACGGCTTCGCGCAGCAACGGGGCAGTCGACGGAATCCAATCAAGTGTCGCATTACGATTCCAGTTCTCTTATTTATTAGCCGAACCTCTGGGAAGAAACAAGAGATACCAGCTAAGAAGGTGTTTGGGGAGACATAAATAATTGACCTCAACTTCTCATCTCAATTATTTATAGTCTCTGGAGAGTCGTCAATAAAAAAATTTCGACATAAAATGCAATCGGTTTTCAAGAAAATGTAATGCAATGAAACAAGAAAATACGTTCCCGACTGACGTCATTATAGCTCGTGTTTTAACGATGGCAGATCTCGGGAAAAAACTGGTAATAACTTGAATTAGACAACATTCATTCAATTATTATCTTTCTGTAATAGGGAAAAGCAATATATGCGGTGTTTGATTGATTGATTGATTGGATTGACTTTTTGCGCGATTGATGAGCGATAAAGGGGATGTCCATATATGACGGCCACAATTTGGGAAGAGGGGGGGGGGTCATCAAACCCCCCCCATTTCACTATTTCACGCGTTTCACCGGCCATTTGACTCTGACAGTTCATCTGAAGTCGGGTGGGCGCGGGTTTGAGCCTCGCTGTAGGTTAGGGATTTTTAAAACGTCCTTTCATCTATCATCATCACATATTTACCGCCCTCATTCGTACCCCCATATGATATCTCTTGATCGGGTCGATAGATTTACAGACAAATGAAAATATCAAAATGAATTTGATTTTTTAAAACGTTCTTGAAAAAAAAATCAACTTTTAGATGAGCGTAGCGAAGATTTTCATTTCATATACCGAAAAAAATAGGGCTTCGTTTTTGGGTTATTTTTTGGAAATTTTGTAATTTTGTACGCGGCTTACAGGTCAGGAAAAAAAACTTGAAACTTTTTCCACATATTGATATCACACCAGAATAGGTTGGGATTGTTTTTCAAAAAATTGATCGAACGGTTTTTCCGGAAAAAATCGTAAAGTTTGAAAAATCCCCCAAAAAATAACCCAGAGAGAAAATACTTAAAAAACTAAAATTACTCGGAAGATCTTAAAATTCCACTGAATATGAATGAAGGCATCATACGCATTTTCAATGATTTTGACAACAATCGGATGAGAGATAAGGAGGAAAACACATTTATAATGTGATTATTTTACATCGATCAAAGCTATTCAAATCTAATCAACAAGTGTCACCAATTAAAAATTAAAAATTGATGATGAATAAAACAGGAAGGCAGTGACGTTTTTCAAACGTTCGAAGTAATCCAAGGTCCGTATATATATGAAATTGAGCGACAGAATATTTTTCATTCTACATTTCCATACTTCTAAGCTCATCTAATAATACATATCCCGCGTTTTCCTAGTAATTCTATTCCATCACAGTAATTCTTTGCCACAAAAAAGCACCCCTATATTTAATCTTCATAAGAGTGAAATCATCCCAGCACCAGTCACCACCCTCGACACGCTGGGTGGTAGCAAAAAACATGATATGCACGTAATTCCGTCAGTTGTAATCGATTTGAAGTTGTCATGCCGGCTATGTGTCAGTTAGCTGTGGGGGGGAGGGGGGGGAGGGGGGGGGGGTTGCCGTGTCCACCAAGCTGCCACTACAGCGGGGTTGGCTCACGACTTCTCATTTACAATTGAAATAAATTATATATTCCTGAATGAATAAAAGATGCTCGAACAGGTTGGAAATTGACGCACATTCATTTCGTATTTTTATATTTATTTTTATATTTTTATATTTTAATATTTTCATTTCGTTGTCAACAAAAAGTATGTTGATGAAATGGAGACAATTTTCCGGCCAATGGGTGGGCTTCGACTAGAGGCTCCTCTGATTTCAATTTCAATTTCAATACAAATCTAACTGAGACTGGTGTGCGAGTGGCTAGCACACTGAACCGTCGTTCAAGAGACCGGGGCTCCATTATCGTGATGGTCGACCATCCTGACAGTTTTTTTTTTTCGTGGTTTCCCGCCGTCGTGCAGGTTGATACTGGGATGTTTCCTTGACAACAGGCCACGACCGACTCCTTCCCCACTATCCAAAACAGCTAATAGTAATATAATAACCTTTCATCTTATCATCTCAGTCAACATTCAACGAAACCAATAGATCTTAGTCATCAGTATAGTGCGTCGTTAAACCCAGAATAAATGAAATGGAGATGAAAGGTTATTTTATTAGGTGTTTTTAGATAGTGAGAAGGAGTCGGTCGTGGCCTGTTGTTAAGGAACCATCCCAGTATGACCTGAAAGACAGAGGGAAACCACGAAAAAGCCCTGTCAGGATGGTCGACCATGGCGGGAATCGAACCCCAGTTGCAGCCGACTGAGCTACGGAGGGCGCATACTCCTTATCGACAATCTGAGGAATAAAGTAGATGTATCGGATCATTTATTTCAGAAAGATAGTCGAGTATTTCCACAAAAAATGATCATCTTTTGACACTAATAACTCCACATTAGTTCTCGTTTTAATCGATCATTTATGTTTATAGTGAAAATATTTTTAAAAAATACTTCTAATTGAAGTTGATGAATATGTCTGACTAGAACCATTCTATGCTAGAACTAGTTTTGAATGAAATGTTATTCATTTTACAATAGTCCAAGGTCAAATTATTGAATATTTAAATTCAAATGTTCTGAAAAGAAAAAAGAGGTTGTGCATTGATGTCGGCTAGAAGGTCTGCATGTCTCCTTTGTCAATCATCCAACAGGAAACAAACAAACAAACAAACAAACACGACTGAAATCAGAGGATCGCTGTGAGACAATATAATAGACGAGTTGCCGGCAGACGCTCAAAAGTAAACAAGTGGGTAAATGTTGAAATATAACTATCTTAAGAGTCCACGGGAGTCGATCTAGCGGTATATCAGTTTCTTGGTGATAACTTCTGAACGGTATGAGATATCAAAATTCTAATACGCGATAAACACAGATAATTACAATAGCTTCAAGATGATAATATAAGTTATAACTATTCAAGTCATGTCGCATAACTATCAAGCGTATACAGCTGAAAAAACACATTTTTTCAGCTGTTATGCGACATGACTCAAATAGTAATAACTCTCATCATCTTGAAACTATTATAATTGTCTGTGTTTATCGCGTATTAGAATTTTGATATCTCATACCGTTCAGAAGTTATCACCAAAAAACGGATATTTCACTAAATCGACTCCCGTGGACTCTTAACTATAATACGGAGAGGCGCTCAACTAGAATACGTCTAATTGCCTGTAGTTATCAATGGCATGTCTTGATGTTTACTTGTATTTCTTCATCGGCTGAGGTTTGAGTTTTTTGTTTACGTAGACATACATGGTCTAGCCTATACACGGTATACAAAATACGTAAATAATAATTATGTATACTTATATTGTCAACAAGTATTGTAAAATATAAATGTTACTAGCTTAAGTAGTTAACACAGATTATTATTATTTCATTACTTATTTGCGGATGGATCTAAATCACGGGGCCTTTCATAAGTAGGCCTATTATATATATATATATATATATAATATATATATATATATATATATATATATATATATATATATATATATATATATATATATATATATATATATATATATATATATATATATATATATATATATATATATATATATATATATATATATATATATATATATATATATATATATATATATATATATATATATATATATATATATATATATATATATATATATATATATATATATATATATATATATATATATATATATATATATATATATATATTTATATATAATATACTATATATATATATATATATATATATATATATATATATATATATATATATATATATATATATATATATATATATATATATATATATATATATATATATATATATATATATATATATATATATATATATATATATATTATATATATATATATATATATATATATATATATATATATATATATATATATATATATATATATATATATATATATATATATATATATATATATATATATATATATATATATATATATATATATAATCATATATATGAATCATAAAATGTGCCAAACGAGAGATGCAATATTTAAGTCGCATGTAGGCCTATAGTACTTATGGCACATTCCTCAATAATTATAAATCTTTCTCAAACCTTGACTAACTGGACGAGCAATCGAGCAAATTTGCTCTTGTTTACCTGTATGTCAAATTTTCCCAAATAAATCTCCAAGAAAAGGTGGAAACATTGCATGCTGTACTTCAATCATCTCATATCCAGTCCTCGTGACATTTCTTTATTCGTTGATTTGGTTCATAATTCAACTTCATGTAAAATCCAACTTCCAACGAAGCCAACTGATATCATCTTTAGGTAAATTTATTATTCAAAATGTACAAACAGAAAATATCCAAACTTATTTTACTGTATAAATATAGATATAAATATATTATTTTAATAATATATAAATTAATAATTACATCACTTTTACTTAAATTTGTTAAAATATCCTGAGACTTTAATCTAAGAGGCTACCGGTACTTTACATCTCACAAGCCACGAGTAAAACCTGCAGGGAACGAACAAAACAGGACAAAAAGCGCCAATACAGGCCTTTAGCTCCGAACACATGGTGGGTAAACGGTGGGACCAATCAGTCTAATTCTTTTTGCAATGAAACAACAATTAGTATATCTGTGCTTCTACGTTCTCTAAAAATCCTAATTCTATATTATATCACTCTGAAAAAATCGTCAAAACAATGAAAAACAGGTAGAAACATGTTAATTTTTGACAATTATTTTGAAAGTGTTGAAATATACCACGAACTAAAGCTCTTCGTACGAGCACGTATTGAATACTGGTGATCATCTAACCGGAAACTGTAAGTTAATACGATGATTGGTTTTCCGTTGCCAACTTGGGCCCCGAACGTCTGCATTCAAGCCGGTAGGCAACATGTAAAGAGGCCTCTTAAAAGAATATTTTTTCAAAATGACTGATTTCATCTCTTGTCAAACTTATTTTTGCCCACCAGGCCAACAGTTTCTCCTTTTCTAAAGTTTCTTACTCCAGTTTCCTTTCTCCTAAATTAGTATAATATCTATTTGATATTGACTATTATTACTCACCTACTATGATCATAAATGAAAGTTTAATTTAATTCTGTCTTATATCCAAGTATTCCTATATTAATCATAGACAGCAATTTATTTTCTGATAAATGTATTTATTCAATTTATGTGGATATAAAATTTTCATAAATTATATCTTATAATTTACACAGTTTTGTTCTGGTATTATCAAGATCTGCATCTAATCTCATCTCATCGACTCACCTTTCAAAATGTTATTATAATGAATTGATTAAAAATTAGACGTACCGTATTTACTTGTAACTCGGGAATTTAGTAGTGGCTTTATACATATTTTCAAAGTGTCAGCTTTTTAGTTCTCAAACCAGAATAATTGTATTCATTAATTGCAATTCTATTGGTTTATAGCGCGATGTAGATTATGGCAATTATGGAGTATGGAATAGTGTTATAGTGACATAGGTGGGCCACAATAGCCGTTTATTTCAACTCTAAGTTCGCCAGTAGTTTATATCATAAATTCACATTAGTAAATACTAAAATACAGTATTATAATAATACTGTGGATAATGAATACAGTAATAATAAATATGATGTATTTTATATTTCAATCATATGAACTATTAGTAAATTGCTGTTTTATAAATTTACGTTTACCTTAAACGGTGGTCATTTGACTCCAATAGTAACGTTATCTGATTGGTCATAATTTTGCTGTTATGAAGAATAGTCATAAGAAATGGATTCATTTCATTTCATATTCCTTATACCATATCATTATACCACATTTTCTACGGTAGCACGGAAATGCCACCATCCATTTCGCTTAAACACTATACCGTATTCCATATTCCATAATCACTATTTCCCTTGTGAACCAGGCTTCAGACATGCAATAACAGCATATTTCGTTGCCCATCTCACAAACAAGTTTTTGTGCCAAGAGTAATGGAAAGTTGCAAGGAATAAACATGTTAGGACAGCATGAATCGGTAATCTGAAATAATGGAGCAAATCCATGGAATAACAAAGAAAAGAATCATCATACAATCATTTGGGGTTTTCGTTCCAGATGCAAAAATGTCCAAATCTTCATTGTTTGCCATTCATTTTGAACCAATTCTTACAATGATGTTCCCTTGGCAACCATGACATAATTGCTATTGTTGCCAACAGTACAAAGTAAATAACCAACAATATTAACATGATTAATAATACGTTAACGAAACTATAGATACAGTATAATCTGGGGGAATTAAATCATTCTAAATTTGTCAAGCAAACGATGCACACATGTTGCACAGTTCTGCTCAATAGTCTCACTGGCGTGGCTTAAAAACTCGTAAGGCATAAATTGAGTGAGAGCTTGGCTGCCTTCCCAGTGAAATCTCACTGGCGTGGTTTAAAAACCCGTAAAGCCTTCGTTGAGGTAAGCCTAGCTGTTACCCAATGAATCTCCCTGGCGTGGTTTAAAAACCCGTAAAGCTCTCATTGAGTAAGAGCTACGCTTATAAAGGTAGCCAGCGGTGAAATGAAGCGTTCCTTGGAACGGGTCATTGTCACTAGGGCTGGGTTCGATCCCTAGCCCAGCTTGTGGGTCTCCGCCACATAGAGTCTCGTTCACGGACTCTATGTGGACCTCTATCCCGGGTTTGCTGTTTGGCTTAAAGCAGGCCCACAAAAGAGGTTCTCCATTGACGGTTGGGACTTTGTCGTAGTAATGGAGCTTTAAACTAACACCAACCAGTGAATATTTTGATGTGCAGTCATCAGCTAAATAATACGCTGATAGCTGCAGATCAATCTTACAAGTTTGTTAATATTTTTAAATATCTCATTATTTGAAATATGTAATGATGTGATGAGGTTAATTGGCCAGTCATCATGTTTCCTGACATAAGAAAGCTTAGCACTATTGAACAAAATCATCAAAATCAGAAATCAAGAAAATTCAGAAATCATCAAAATTTTGAGCTTAGAAGTTAAAAATGAGAAAACCAAATCATGGAAGTCATTATAGAACTAGCATTTAGCATTGACTTCATAATACACTACAAACGTGTCAATGATCTCGAAATTAAATACACACCCAAATAAAACTGACGAGTATGACTACTGCTTTCAGCATAGTAATATAATACAACTAGAATAAATGGACTATCAAAAAATGCACAATTTCTATCCAACTAGACAAAGGCAGAATATGGATTGTAAGATGAGCAAGAAATTCATATGAAGTATAATCAAAAACTCTACACACCTTGACTTGTATAAAATCTACTTGACTTGGCAACTATCGAGTCTAGAAAGCAGTGATCTCGGTAACATGGTTCTGCTATTATTTCTATTTGATGAATGAAAAACCTTTATCAAATTATTTTCTTCAAAACAGCTGGTCTGATTTGCATGAAAATAATTTTTAATGATGTGTAGGTATCTTTTATGTGGTTACATTCAGCAAAAATTTGAATATTATCTATGACTATCAATAACGTAACGGGATAAGCAACATGGCGCTTTCCTTTCGCACCATGCGTATATCAAAGGGATGCCGCCTCACAAATGTTATGATGATTTGCTGGTATTATTGTATGTTGATCTATACAAGTAATAGATGTAATGCAATCTGTGAATCCAGCTCAACCCAACTGCATTAAGCAATATTGCAATACATTTCATTTGAATTGGCCAATCTAAATTTAAAATACGTCTGTGAAAGCATTTAGTCCCCTAGTCAAGGGCCCTACTGCTATATTCACCATTTGATAACTGGATAATTACTCATCATCTTAGAGAAAGATTAAAATCAATGCAATTGTACAACTATGTACTATATATTGGAATACGAGCCTAATACGTACAATTTGATTTGAAATTGCGAATCTCACAAATGTACACGAAAGCGCGCTGATTCCATCATGGTGAAAACGGTCTAATGTTAAAAGGATAGGACTTACGCCATGTTGCTTTTCCCGTTACGTTATTGATAGTCATAGATATTATGCAATGATGTTTCTCAAAAATGGTCGAACCGATTTGACCCAAAAACTGCATAGTTGAAAGTTGGATTCAAGTCTGCGGGCGACGAAAAAAAGTTCCATAATGATCAATCAAATCGTGCGACCTGTGCAGTGCTTACAAACCAAAAAAAAAAAAAAAAGAAACAGAACTAGAGTTTAAGAAAGAAGTCTTTGCTATCACTCATCCAATTTCCGGTAAGTAAAAAATTTGTCCTCGAATGCAAAGCTTGTGAGAATGAGTGATGAGTTTTAATTGGGTAACTCGATGCCTCTACTGAGAAAAGCTGCCAACCCCTGCTCTATATTATGCTCCAGCACACAGACATACCCGTCAAAAAAGAAACATGAAATATATATTCAAAAAAATATAGTATTCTAAACAGATATTAGAACACTCGCTAAACAAACTCGGTTTAAATCAAGACTCGATTTGGCAGAAAAGCAATTTGATCACACAGACCCTAGGAGGATATTGATAATTGATAATATTATACTCAACTGTATATGATATTCTCAACTTCAATGAGACCCATACTATTAAAAGTATTTTGTGTCAATGAATAATTATTTAAGCAGTCGAAAGAAACTTTTTTCACAAGTTCAAACTGGCAACGAATTAGAAACTGTATTTGTTACTGCTGATGAACAAAGACGTGTGAAGAATTTTAAACCAGTCTGTCCACCAGGAATGTAACTAACGAGGAACCACAGAAGAGCCACAATTTGTCCCACTGCACAAAGTGCGGTTAACGGTGTACTCTGAACGTGCAACGCAAAGTATAATGTTGCGGATAACGTGCCGAGGTACGCTATGGTGAATGGTATCCGATCACGTGAAAACAGATGACGTAAATGATGCATGGGCCCCCACAAGAACGAGAAACTGAATGAAAGAGAAAGAAATCATCTTTATTTATTTTAATTTTTATATAATAGGTCATGCGTCATTTGTCATGAGTCTATTATAGTCCACTGGAAGGAAAGGTGGAAATTTCAGATGAACAGTCAGCTTACCTGTACAAAATATATCAGTAATAGGAATAGTGGTAAAGCAATTCAACACGGACATGAAAAATTCAATTGAAGTTAGCAAAGTTAGTAAATGCAAGTATGCAGGGAGGTGGCCCATTCGAGCAGCTGCCGGGTATAGCGAAATAGTTTGTTCAAGTCCAAAGTTTGTTCAGGTGATGTCACAGCCATAATCTATTAACTTTGGAGTTTATAAATGTGACTGTATCTCACACAATGGCGGTCTGGTAGCTCAAATCGGGTGTTATTGGATTGTTCTTGTTGTTGTGCTTCACCCAAATTGAACTGTAACAATCTAATCTACCTAACCAACTCAACCTAGGCTTAGGCTGGGCCTAATCTAATTTAATATAACTTGCGCACAGTTTAGAGGTGGCACCATTGAGTTTACAGTGTTACAGTGTACTATAAACTCAATGGCGGCACATGCACGAACTTATATGTATAATAAATGTACAATACAAATCGATTGCTCAGACACCATTTTGACATTACCTAAAAGAAACTTAAGTCTGAACATATTGAAAGACGCAACACCGGCACTTCACAGCTGACTAGGCCAAATAGATGAAGGCCCCTATATAGCAGCTAGGCCCAAGTATATAGAGTAGGCCCCTAGATTGTATTCAAGTATATTGTGGAGTAATACACTCTACAGATTTAAAATAGCCTATGTGGTCTAAGGCTACATAATTTACCTGCATATTATAAAAAGACTTCCCATTGTGAAAAGGAGAGCAAATTTTCTCGCTTTCAATATGAGAACGGGTGCATACATAGCAGAGAGCGTAAAACACACCAGACCCATTCCGACACATAAGCCGAAACCTGCTATCCTCTGCATTCGACTCTGCAATAAATATATTACGCTTATCAATGTACTGTAGGCCCTAGTCATATTTATAGCACAAATTTGTTGTAAATATCAAGAATCACTTGAGAAATGACATGGACATATTCAACTTCGAAACATATTTGAATATGGAACAATAATCTTTCAGTTATTAACCATTGTTGGACAGCAATCCTTTTGTGCGTCTGCCATCCATCCATTTGAGGTTGTTGTTTCATTGTTTGGTGTTTTCGAAAACCATTTCTTCAAATCTGGTGTAGTGAAACTAATGGCACCATTCAATAATGGTTGAGTTTGTGATTTGTCGTTTCTAGAAAGATATGTGTCCAAATCTCTTTTTAAATCAGCCATCGTGAAACACAAATTATAATCGGATCTCGACACAAGTTGTAGCCGAAATCAGTGACACCTCAAAAGCTGTCAAGTGTCAGCTGTCACATGGAATTTTTGTTTGGCAAGGTTGGCTGCAAAAAGGCCTGCAATGTTGGTAACAACGTTCGAAATTACAAATTTAAATCTTTCAAATCATTCATTTTCAATATCATTATTGGTCTGTATGAAGAAGGCTGTGGGGATAACACGTCTTGCCGTCTTGAATCATGTACATTTTACATTTAAAATTTTAATTCCATCATTTTGATAGAAATTAGAAATTAGTATGCCCACAATTAATTAAAATTTATTAATATATTTAAAAAAAATAATTGTCATTAAAAATGACAAAAATATGTTATATAAGACATAAAAATGACAAACGCATCATTCTAAGTAAAATAAGAGAACAAATTAAAAAATTTTCAATAGTTTGTCCAAAATGGCTAGATTTTTTTTTATTATTTTTATTGAGGCCCAGTTTTATGAATTGATAGTTAGTGGATTGAGCAATAGTTGGCGGATTAACTTGTTATCACCCTTGGTTACTCATGTTATTTTTGTACCTCAACAGCTGATTAGTCCAAGACTAAGATTTGCAAGACTGGCTCGGAGTACAATTTACCATTTAGCGAGCAAAGACAAAGTAGGCTTACCTTGAACACAATAACATGCTCACCAATTAAGGAAAATTAAATTAACAGCATAATAGGTCTATAATACATTTTCAAAAGTTTCTCCTCCGTAGGGGAATTGTGCTTCATACACTCTCAACTTCTTCATTTGTAATTGCTTTGACAAAAATATTGGAAGAAACCACTCTTCTTTCTCAACAAATTTCTTTGTATTTTTTTGTGAATACAACTTGCTGCTGCTTGTAGTAGGTATCACAGGATTTGACATTGATTATTTGAAGGCTTGATATCTACAGCGTCACTATCCAGCCTTCCATCAGAAACGATTCAACACTTCACACAGGCAGCCCGTACTACTGACTAAACGGCTGTCCGCACACACACCATCTCGCTGCGCTAGTCTTGGAGCAATTTTTCAAATCTTCCATAGTAAAATTTCTTTTTGTCCAATCACTTTTATTCATTTCAATTATAGTGAATTTAACAACGCACTCTACTGATGACCCCGAATTATTGGCGTCTCGGTGGATGATATATGAGATGATGAGATAAAAGGTTATTTTATTAGGTGTTTTTAGAATGTGGGCAGGAGTCGGTCGTGACCTGTTGTTAAGGAACCATCTCAGTACTGTATTGATCTGAATGACAGGGGAAAATTACGAAAAACCCTGCCAGTATGTTCGACCATGGTGAGAATCGAACCCCGGTCTTTTGAATGACGGTTCAGTGTTGTTTTAACCACTCGGCCACATGTCTCAGTTTGTCCAGTCACAATCCAGAAGACGACAGAAATCCTGAAGGACGAAAAGGGAAGGAATTGGAGTGGCAACCAGGCTTCAATTTGCAATAAAGGAAACTGGCATTAAATTACTTATTGCAGTTTTGAAATTTAGTGGGCGTTCAGAGGATAAAGAAAAAAACAAACATAAAAAACAATCAACACTATTTTTGTATTGTGTACACTGTTTATATTACAACTAAACTTTCTTTACATACCCAAACATAAAATAGTATATACAAAAAATCGGGGCACGATCTGAGAATTGAAATACATTAATATTTTCAACATACTGTAAAATAACAGAGCTATTGTTGGTAATAAATTCTAATATTTTGACTGTTTCTGTTTCAGTACTGCTTGGACACACTTGGCCATTGTTGGCGACGCTCTACTGATCGGGTCGGTCATGAAGAAATCTTCCAACTCCTTCTGTTTTACGTCGATCTTGTCGCCGCTCAACTGCGTTTTCACACTCTGCCAACAAATAAACACGTTGCCGAAATTACAGTCGCTATGTACGAGAAGGTACCAACTGTATTGAAAATCTAACTATCCCAAAACTTGACTGTCCTAGATTCCAACTGTCCTAAACGACTGCCTATGATGAAAAAGATGAATTTCCACATACATCTAGACATCCCATTTGAAACTTTGGTGACAGGACAATGGGTCTACAGAAATTAACCCAATAGGAGTCAATTTATTTCCTAGGAATCATGTTCAGACCAAAATATAACCCTGTATTTTTATAAAAGTCAAGTTCGTGTTATACTTGAAGAATATAGAGTAAGGTGAAGTTCCTAATAGAATTAGGCCTACCTTGGAAAGTTCGGCAGCCTGAGCAAAGTAGTTGGCCTCTTCAACATCTCCGTATCGCGTGAGGTTAGGAGAAACCTCTTCCAGTCGGTTTCTGATCTCTTGCAAGTTGTCATATGGTAATTTTTGTCCGACAATCTGAAAAAGGATTTTTTTAGTCTAGGTAATCTTGCAGACAATCACCGTATCCACAGTCGTTGACCCTTGACAACTGACGAATAGAGTTTTCACAGTACAGTAAACCCTCGTTAATCCGAAATTCAAGGGACCCCAAAAAAGTGATTTTGATTTATAAAAATTCAAATTAACCAAAAAACTCCTTTTCCACAAAAATCATCACACTTTCCGGTTAGAATTGAAGCAATTTTGTATTGTGCGCGAGAGAAAGCTATGCCACATGTGCGAGGAACCAAATCACTGATTGTGTGTATTCGGCTATCTTCGACAACAAACGAACGTTAGATGGCCAGCTTTCATTGGCGCTCGGCGGTTCCGAGTCAATGAGTGTTTCGAGCTTACTGCTCGTCAAGGACAGACAGAGCGACCTGAGCGCACTCGGAGTCGGATAACGTACTCAGTGGCAGCGAACAGCTGAGCTGGCTTTGGCCTATTGTTACGCGTCAAATAAAAAGGGTGGAATTTGGGAAAATAATGATCAATTCAAGGAATTCACTCAAACTATTTCTGATTATCCAATCCGAAAACAGTGCTAAAGCAATTGAGTGGTCGAAATATTAGTTTGAATTACGGTCTAGCTGGAATTCGAATTAACCATATTCATTAACATTGAAATACCCATACCTTCAGCCGGGGACTGACTTCAAGTTCGAAATATGTCAAAATTAGGATTAACCGAGTTTGGATTAACGAGGGTTTACCGTAGTAATTAATCCCAGTGATTGTAGCGAGCGAGTGGCCTACCTCTGAAAGCGCACGCAAGATCTTCCAGTCCTCCCGGGCGAGTCCGGGTGCCGTGACGGCGACCAGCGTCTGTTGGGCACGACCTTCCGTGTTGACGTACGACGCTTGCTTCTCAGTGTACGCGGCGCCGGGCAGGATGGCGTCGGCCATCGCCGCACCAGCGTCACCGTGGTGACCTGAAACACAAACACGTCAACCACTTCTCACTTTCAAGTCGTGGTGGTGGTCGGTTTTAGATGAGCGTAGCGAAGACTTCTGTTTCGAGTATCACATAAAGGAGGATATGGAGTTGGGTAAACTTGTGTTAAAATAGTTCTAATTATTATAATTTGTTACAAATTACTGGTATAACAAAATGGATACAGTTATGTAACTTTTATGTATTCACTTTTGTTAACTGGTCTGTAAAAAAAAAAAACTCTCGCTTGACCCTGTGCTCAAGACACTAATCAATAAAGTTGACTCCATTCCTCCCCTATTTAAGACCCTTCCATTTCACGTATCGGTGAAACCAATAAATGTTACGAAATTAATTATATTTGATAGGTCAACTATACAACCTTACGCTTAATTCAACAGGTAGGGATACGTTACAAGCAGACTTGATGATGTTTACTTTTGAAAAAATATTTTTGGGTAAATTATCCAAGTAATTTTCCAGTTTTTTGTTGTTTGATCATGAATGGGCCTATGTTGTTCACATTTCTCTTTTTTGTGTTTTTGAATTGGTTGAATCATAATAAAGATTCACAAAATGAAATCTAGACCTGAATGATACACACACATATTTGTAATGAATATAAAATGTTGGAATTAAAATTATCAATTTTTCTGATAAAGCAGGCCTGACGTTAATGCATTGAACTCAGGCATTAGCTATCAATATCATTCAGCTTTCACTCGTAATTGATATTAATTTAGTTCTAGATCCCTAAAAATATTGACAAATCACAATAACTTTCTATAGATTACGCAGGGTTTCGAAATATTCATGTCGTGCAACAAGATTTTCCATTTTTTACCTTGATAAATGACGAATGTGGTTTGCGGTATGTCGTCCCTGGTGATTGCACCCTCGTCAGCGCCCAACAAGAAGAGAACTTTCGGAGCATTGTCCCTGATCTCGGAGACGCCCAATTTGTATCCCAAGTCCAGTGCTGCCACCTGCGATGCAATGCGGTGAAGCACGTTCAAAACTTTCCACTCTGGAGGCGTCTAGAGATACAAAGAGATTGTTTTAAAACACTGCACAAGCAAACAATATCTCAACAGTTATTAGCTACTGCGTGTGGTGTGTGACGGTAACCACAACTGAAAGTTTCTTGTACTTTACGCCCGACTTGACTTCGGTTGATGATGCAAGCGTTTACAAGTGAGTGAGCCATACGGTAAGTGGCGGTCAAAATCCAATAGAATTCAAATACGAAATCACTGTACTCCATCAAACCAATTAATAACAATTTTCATCTCAAGACTCATACTCATTTTTTTTTCTTTAATAACATCGAAACTTGATACAAAATCATTGTTCCCCAATTAAGGCTATAGATGAAAGATAGGATCGTTTGGACGAGGCACCACAAGGGCGATCTTACCACTACATTTTAATTATTAAAGCCAGTGAACTTCAACACTAGGACTGCGCTGTCGGTGCCCATAAATTTCCGCCGCAGATAAAAGTCTTTCAGTTTCCGAAAGTCCGGAACACATTATAAGTAATAAAAAAAACATCTTCATTGACTCATTTCAAATTGATTAGTAAGTCAGTAAATCGAGTACCAAGTCCAAGCCGCTAAGTCGAGTACAGTAAAACCTCAGTTATAAGTTTCTCGTTTATACATTTATTTCATTTATAAGTTTTATTTTTTGATCCAACCCATATGCTCCACATGTTGAATAGTTTCATTAATAAGTTTTTGACGTGAATACACTTTTTTAGTCTGGTCCCCTGAAAAACGTATAAATGAGGTTCCACTGTAGTAACTTATTTTTGTAATTTATTCGACCTTGTTACGTTACTTCTGCTTCAATCATCGCATTACACAATATTATTTCCATTAAATTTCAATATATAATCCGCAGTCAAGCTCTTTGAGGCTTTGTGGACATCACGTGACTGATCATTTATTTATATGTATGTTCTATGTTTTCTTTGTTCGATTTAAATAAAAGTAGGTAATTGATGAAGCAATAGAAGAGAAAGTCAGGCCACTACTTGATACTTTTAAAACCTAGAGTGTATTACCTCGGACTTGGCAGCAGCGGTTCGAGCGATTTGCTGAACCAGCGACAAGATGGCGCCACCGTCTTCACGCTGCAACTGATCCGAGCCGACGACGACCATTGGTCGCTTGGCAGCGGCCAGTTTATCGCAGAACTCGTGCGATCCGTTGGCGATTTCTTTCAAGAGGTTCGTAGAGTCACCCAAATGCTGGAGAGAGAAGAGTCGTACATATTCACTTCATTTCATTTTTATTTATATTCATTTCATATTCATGGAGAGTACAGTTTTTTTTTTTTTTTTTAATAACATCAAAACTTGATAGAAAATCATTGTTCCCCAATTAAGGCTGTGGATGAAAGATGGGATCGTTTGGACGGGGCACCACAAGGGCGATCATACCACCCCATTCAGTACACCAGTACAGTGAAACCTTTATTCATAGTTCCCGGATCTATCGTTTTCCTGGATGTATCATTCATTTTTCCTCACACCACTCCCATATAATCAATGTTGAATTTTCCTGGATGGATCGTTTTCCCGCATGGATGGTTTTATTTTCCTGGTCCCTTGGAAGACGATGGATAGAGGTTTTACTGTACAGTGAAACCTCTATCCATCGTTCCCGGATCTATCGTTTTCCTGGATGTATCATTCATTTTTTCTAGCCCCACTCCCATATAATCAATGTTAAATTTTCCTGGATGGATCGTTTTCCTGCATGGATAGTTCTATTTTCCTGGTCCCTTGAAAGACGATGGATCTAGGGGTTTCACTGTATTCACGTTAGATCGAGAGATGATTAAAGATTCAAACAATGGTTCAAGTAGTCTAGCACAAACGAGTCGATAATATCAACTCTCAAGAGGCCGTAGTGTCGAGTTAAAAAGCAAGATCAATGTTGCTATATATACCAAGAACCAGTTACAGTGTATTATGTCTATACATTATTAAAAGTTGTGATTACCAACTGGCTACAATCTTACAATGTCAGGCACGTATTATGACACGATATAATTCGCATCCACGGACAGTGCAAAATTATAAACCTTCACGTCAAATCACTTTAAAAAAATTAAGTTAAAAATGGACAACCTTCATGTTTTACCCGATATGGTAGACCCACATATTTACAAACTCGAAAAAATTATATGAATTTTTACTTACGGATCATAAAAAAGAGATCAAAATGTCCCCCTAATAATTACGTATATTCAGAGCCTACGTACCCATCTAGATATCTTAGTGTTGATTCTCATGTTCGAAATCCATAAAATAGAAGTTATTCATATTTTATTTCATTAAAAAAAAAGGGGTTTTGTAATTTTTTCACTTGTTATGTGTATTCCCAAGCTAGAAGAGTCTTTGTTTAAGGTGTAGACTAGGGATGACATCGATTCTCAAAATCGGGAATCGATTCTCTATGCTCCAGAATCGATTAAAAATTGATTTTGAAAAAGAAAAAAATTGAAAAAAAATTGAAAAAAACAAATTTGAAAAAAAAGTTTATTCTCAAAAAAGTAGTGTAATTTGAAAAAAAAAATTTCAACCTTCCCAAGGCGTTCACGTGAAAAATAGCTGCTAGAGACTTCTTTGAACTGAACTGTACCATTTGGGTATTTCGGTCAACGTTCGGCTGTCAGACGTAACCGAATGGATAGCTTTTGTCCAGATAGTAATATCTCAATAATACAGAATAATAGACAACGAAATGAGAACTTATTACGACGTAAAGAAGTACAGCCCTGAACCGAAAAAAAAAAAGATTTTTTGGGGGGGGGGAAAAATCGATTTTTTGATTTGAGAATCGTTTTACATCAGAATCGATCCCTAGTGTAGACCTCAACTAATGAAAAATAGCAGGCTTAAAAACAGGCTGATTTCTGATCAATGAGTATAGGACCAACCTGTTCAACCTTCCATGTTATCAACATTCAAAATAAATCAACAATCAACCGGGACTACCCAAGTCTCGTCATTCTAGAAAGGGTCAAGTCCTTACATTTTCTATAAGATTATTGTACGCCTACATACGAGTAGTTATTTTGATACAGCATGAAGTAGGCCTAATGTGTTGCTGACAATTTACATACGCCACCTGGCCTCAAGATCAACGGCCTTCAAACCAGGCTTTTCTTTTCAAATTCAAATTCTAAATACAGGTTCTTCCTACCTCGTAATCGTAGGTGAGGTTGATCTTAGGACCAATCACAGCAACCTCCAAGTCCTTGTGCAAGTAGGCTTTACGCAGGCGGGAGTTGAACAGCGGCGCCTCGAAGCGGGTGTTAGTTCCGATCAGCAGCACCAGGTCGGCCTCTTCGGCGCCGGCGATCTTGTTGTTGAGGAGGTAGTTGGACCTCAAGTCGGTGCCCGAGCCGTCAACGGGGAACGTCTGCTCGGTGCACAACGCCTCCGAGCCCAGTTTGTTCAACAAGTCTTTCAACGCAATCAGCGACTGGAACAAGTACAGCATTGTTAGTTGACAAGATGTATCGAGGTCCAACTCGCCCGTCAAAACTATTCCATTTCATGAGTAGGCATACTGTCATTGAATCTACTCTTCCTAGTGAACAATTTTAAACTATACAGCATGCCTTCTATTGGCTCAAATATAGCCTAAACATCTTATAACAGGCTTATAAACAGGAATATTTACTGATAGTGAAAATGAACACAATATTAAATTATTAATACCGGCAGGCCTACTTATTGGTTTGGGGAATTTGACTTCTCCACACAGTTCTGATTGCATGCACGCCCAGTGATGGGACGCTGAAAATTTTCAATGCAAATTTATTGAAATTTTCAATGAAAATTTTCTGTGAATCTAACGGAGTTGAATGAATTCATTTCATTCAATCCACTGATTTTTTAAAAATGATTTTGAAAAAAGAAACTATGGATTTCATTCAGTTCATTACAAATTTTTAATGCAAATTTTCGATGTGAATTTTCAACATCTTTACTCATTTTAGTAATCGTTTTAGTGTCAGTAAGAGTGAATTCAAAGTCCAGTTTTTTCTGTAACAACTTATATGCCACAAAAAAATATAGGCCTACATAAATTTTTAAAATTTTCAAGCTTTTGATACTTTTCATGAAAGTTTTCAATGAAAAAAATGTTCATGAAAATTTACATCACTAATTAGTAATTATCAATACCGGTAATCTAGACGTAAGTTACGATAAATAGGTAGGCCTACAGTAAATAGTATTTTCAACATTGGTGAGATGGATAGTTATGCTGAATTAGCTTCGACTGCCAGATAAGTTAACACACCTCAGCGTCAGCGAGACCGCCTGCGACAGCGGCTACTTTGTCGCCGGGAACCGCCTTGATCGCCTTGCCGACCGCAATCAGGGCGTCTTCCCACTCCACCGGGACCAGCTCGCCCTTGCTGTTCTTGAGCAACGGAGTCACCAGGCGCTGGCGCTTCAAACCGTCGCATGCAAAACGAGACTTGTCGGACAGCCACTCTTCGTTCACTTCCTGGAGAATACAAAATAATAGCCTAATTAGTTGTCCGACCCTTATAATTACAATATGAAGGTACGATAATTTGATATTTCTAATTTCTACGCAAACTCAATTGCAGCCTGTAGGTCTGCTACTCATTTCATTATGCCTCATTGATTGATCAAATAGAAACTCATCAGTTATCATGAAGATGTGGAAGGGAGAGTTGTGGTTTGATAATGATAACTAAGAATCAAAGCAGCAGTAGGCCTATTCACTTCAACAACTGAGGGAAAATACCGCACTTGGGCCCTAATAAAATTATGATGATAAAATCAGAAACTTCAGTGATAATAAATGTAGAGATGAATGAGAATTTGATTTAAAAGTATTATTTATAAGCATTGTACAAATACGAGGTTATGGTTATTAATCAATTTTAGGCTGTTGGCCTACACCAAAGTATAAGTGTGAGTATAATATCAGGGCAAGCCTTGTTTCAATCCTGGAGTTGAACCTCTAACCAACAAGAATAACGGTAGTACCAAATAGGGATAGTTTTAGGCTTTGATTTACCTCGTTGATTCGAGGAAGGATTCGTAGGACTTCACCAGTACGAGTCGTCACGACAATGTTGCTGCCGATTGCGTCGAGCACGTCAACACTTTCCGTCTTCCTGGTTTCCCAAGGTCGTGCCGTGAACGAGTACGGCTTGGAGGTCAACGCACCGACCGGGCACAGATCTATCACATTGCCGGACAACTCCGACAGGAACATCTTCTCCACATAGGTTCCAACCTTGAAAACAGCAAACAAGGCATCCATTAACGATATTTACAAATTTCAGAATATAGAACTATTCAAACTGAGACGAGTGGTCGAGTGGCTAGCACACTGAACCGTCATTCAGCAGACAGGATTCCTGCCATGGTCGACCATCCTGACAGCTTTTTCGTGGTTTTACTGGGATGTTTACTTACAACAGACCATGACCGACTCCTTCCCACTATTCAAAAACATGTCATAAAATAACCTCCCATCTCATTATTCACTCACGCCAATGGATCTTGGCGATCATCACAGTACGTTGATAAATACAATATGTAAATAAATTTAAAAAGTATTCAAATTGATAGATGAAGATTTGAAGTGGGTTGATTGGTTCTGATCAGCGACTTCTCAGCTCACCTGCATATCGTTGCCACGCCCGGTAGTGCCCATATCTTCAACGCCAGCCACCTCCGAAGCAAAACGAATGCAGCGGGTACAATGAATACATCTTGTCATAATGGTTTTGATCAACGGTCCTATATCTTTATCTTCCACAGCCCTGGAAAAATATGCACAAGAAAAATTGTCAACAGACGTATAATAATGAAGTAAATTAAATCAGGTAAATGATGACTGATTAATAAATACCTCTTCCCAGAGAAGTTGATGTCAGTAAATCTACTTCGGTCGCTTCCAAACGCCATACTGCAACAAAAAACATACAGGCAATAAATATAAAATCTATGCTCAGATCAACCTACTAATAATTGATATTATAAATACTACAATAAAAGGAGAATATCTTGATCAAAATACAGTTCAATGTGCTTGAATCATACCTTTGATCTTGAAGATCACACTCTCCACCTGCAAAGAGCAACAATGATGTTATTACTAATAATTTATGATAATGTTCATTAAGCGGAACAAACTAGATAGCCCTATAGTATGGCAGTACCTTAGGCCTAGTCTAGGTATCAGATTGCCAATTGCATTACACTAGCACCAGCACCAGTACGGTATGTCATTTTCACACACGACAATGCATGCTCAGTTCAGTTACACTATGTAAAGAATTTTGAAGAGTGGTAACTTGCTTTCCTCTGCAGATAATGTACATTTCAAATAATGATAAAAGAATTTAATACATTCATAATTAGCTGTGTACCGATCTGTAATAGGGTTACAGTACATACAGTGATGGTTTGTCTATGAAGGTTAAGGTTTGAATCGTGGAATTACAGGCTAGTTGTCTGTTTTGTAACCAATGTCAAACATAACCACTATGCGACATATTTTCCTGGAAAACGATGATTTCAAGTAGGCTTTGGTGAACCATTCGAGTTAGTGTCGCAGTGGATACGCAGGCCTATTTGGACCACTTTATTGGGCTTTCGTAATCCACTCGGCCATATTCCATCGAGAAATAATACCGTACATTTTCTGTTAAGGGCCGTGACAAACATTCTGCGCCAGAGGTACCGGCACTTCCTTACAGTAAGACAAGATAGTTTGGTTTTGACGACTAGAATCATCATTCCTGTCTTTTATCTAGCCCTAGTGTCTACTATATTCCATACATTATATGTGAAAATACGTTATGAATATTATTTCACTATACCTTGGTCGCAGATTGGACAATCAAGTGGATGGTTAACCAACAAGAACTCCATTACACCCTCTCTTGCCTTGCGCGTCATGTCAGAATTGGTCTTGACACGCCACCCTTTCATTACCGGCATTGCACATGCTGCAACGGGCTTAGGTGACTTTTCAACTTCAACAAGACACATTCTACAGTTGCCAGCAACTGACAGTCGTTCGTGATAGCAAAAACGTGGAATTTCAATTCCAATCATTGCAGCGGCTTGAATTACCGTCGTTCCAGGTTCTACCATAACACTTTGGTCATCGATGAACACTTCAAATTTCTCAGGTGCTTTAGTGGCTGTACCTCTTAGGCATATCGATGTTACTAGTTGACTGGGCAGGCTAAGCGCCCGGCTTAGCGGTACTCGTAGCATGATTGGGTTAATTCTGCAACTGATCCAATAGATTAAGGTGAAGACACAGCTTATTATAGTGTATGATTGATAGTAGGCCAATACAGCTTCACAATACGGACAGGCCTACGTACGCCCTAGGCTAACATAGCAAATAAGCCAAAATAGCAAATCTAGGCCTAGGCCTTACATAACCTAAAATAAGCTTGAAACACGGATTTGACTTGTGCAGGCTGGTTGAGTTCTACTTTGCTAGTGTCAATAACAATAAATAATGTTTTATACGTCTGCCGCACAGTTTGTCACATATATCATCACTGTGGTAGAAATTCTATGATTAGTTTTCTTAAAATTAGGACATTTACCAAAATTCGCAGATCTGAAAACCCTGCAGATGTCAGCACCGTACACTTACAAGGGACTGCACAAAACTGGTGTCAAAGTAAACTCTAAATTAAATGTCCAAATTGAAATTATCTCTCTTACTTCGGAGAAAGTTCCATATTTTACTATTTATGAAATTTTTAAATACCAATTTATAATTTATATCAGTATAATGATGTAATTGAGACATATACAAAGAGGAGAAACCATTTGTAATCTTCGACTTCCCGTCTCCCAGTTTCGATCTCTTTTTCCGGTACACTCACGGTACTACGAAGCTGCGGGACTTTCTTCACGAATTATTATTTTAATATAATAAATAACATGACCGTCGCAGATTTGAAGACTGAACAGGGAGTAAAAGCCCTTGATGCATTCTTTGCAGACAAAAGTTATGCTGAAGGGTGAGTGTACATCTTTCATTTTCAACTTGACATCCAGGAAATCTGAGCCAGCCGCTAACAGAATCGTCTACGTCAAAGGAGTGGGGGGCACGTGTCTTAATTCTTGGTTAAAATGCACTTCACTCAGCAATAAGTATTGACTGCGTAGTAAATTTGTCATACTCGGTACCACACATAATTATCCGAAGTTAAGGACCCCAACTTGTCCACTAGCCCCTATCGAAACGACACCAACATTTGAAAACTAAATTTGGTATCGAGTAGGCCTAATGCAAGATTACCGATGGCATTTTTTGGTCAATATGCCACGTAACTCGCCTTTTTGACGTTTATGTGTTTCCATCTTCATCGTTTTTCAAGACTAGGCCTAGGTGATGTTTATCGTTATATATCAAGGTTTTTGTCGTTTGGATAACGACTAATTTTATGGTAAAAACCTTACAGGCCTAGGCCCCTACCCCTACCCCTACCCCATTTACACTATGATCACTAACAGCTGGTAATGCCTCGAACTGATGTTAACAACGCATTGTGAACGTAACGCAGTTAGCACTAACCAACATCAAGTCTTGACTTCGTTCTCTGAACGCAGTTAGCTACCGGTACTAATAGAGATCAAAATTTACAATTCAGAAAATCGAACAGGAAGGTGGCCGTGCATGACGTCACTAACAACCATTTCCTTGCTCACCTCACCTCACCTCAGAATGGTATCACCCATGATGCTTTGCGCCATTGAGTTTATAGTGTAACTCAATGTTTGCACAGCTAACCTCT
The DNA here is from genome assembly GCA_964007535.1 of Brachyptera risi. Lineage (NCBI taxonomy): Eukaryota > Metazoa > Arthropoda > Insecta > Plecoptera > Taeniopterygidae > Brachyptera > Brachyptera risi. The sequence goes on from OZ023328.1 coordinate 51,183,342, forward strand.
GTTAGCTAGACAGCAGTTAATGATCATAGTGTGAACGGGGTATTACCCATGCCTAATCATAACCATTATCCATCACAACTTCACATGCCTATTTCAATAAATAGATGATTGGGTTTACTTGAATGTCAGATACCACCAAAATCAATGATACCACCCACTAGATAACCATGAGAAAATGACAGTTTGTTGGCAACAACATTCTGAGATATAGACCTACATCTGATCTAGGTCTACACAAACTCAATGTCTACAAAGAAAAGTTTCGAATCCGCCTGGATATACACTAAATTTAGCAGAACATTCCAGCGAATTGAAAATGATCATACAAGTAAAATCACTGCATATACCAAATGACGAGTGTTGTTGACTGTTGAAATCATTTCAAAATTTGAGCATTTTTGAGTACGTTATTCATATAACGTTTCTGTGGGTGGCAGCGTGACCAACAGATGGCATGGATGTCACATAATTATGAATTCCCTGCTGGTCACCAATTGGTGCAGATATCACCAAAAATTCAACTACCGGTACTGTAGTTTCCTGTAGAAAATAATAGGGTGCCGTCTGTGTGGCTCAGATAGTAATGGCACGGTAACCACCCCTTGAAATCCAACCGCTCGTTTGGCATGTGCGCTGTTTTCATGCTGTTGTTTATTTTCAGTTTCGTTCCATCACAGGCCGATGTAGCCCTATTCGAAGGGCTCAGCAAAGCTCCCAGCGCAGGCACCCCACACGCTCTTCGATGGTACAACCAGATCAAGTCGTACGGCGCTGAATCGAAGAAGTTCCCCGGCGTGAAACAAGTGCCCAAATCATTCGGTGCCGTGAGTGCCGCCGCGCCAGCAGCAGCAGCCAAAAAAGAAGATGATGACGATGTTGATCTCTTCGGCTCAGATGAAGAAGAAGAATCTGCAGAAGCTGCAAAACTCAGGGAGGAACGCGTAGCTAACTACACCCAAAAGAAGTCCGCAAAACCAGCCCTTATCGCCAAATCAAGTATCGTTCTTGACGTCAAACCCTGGGATGATGAGACAGACATGAAAGCATTAGAAGCCAAGGTTCGAACAATTGTGATGGACGGTCTTCTTTGGGGAGCTTGTAAGTATAAACTTTAGATCTCTTTTTGTAGCTGACTTACCATATTGTTTGACACACTAGACATTTGGCTACCGTTAATATTATTATTATAGTTATTTTTTTTACTGCGTGACTTGACTTACTGTCATTACTCATTACTGTGTGACAGTTGAAATGAGTAGGCCTAGGCCTAAGTATTCAAAAGTGTAAATCAAAATACAATACTAGGGTCATTCCAAGAGAAATCCTCGGGACATAGGCCTAAGCGTGTCGTTAACCCCAATTTATTTATTCCTGGATTCCAAGAAAAATCACCCAATTTGTATTGAATTGGTCAAGTAGGCCTACATTTTAGGCTGCACTATTTTTATAATTTGCATAGTTTTTGCTTTATATTTGAAGAAGACAAAAAAGTTTGTTTCAGCTTTCAAGTCTAATAGATTGGCCTAGAATAGAAGTTATAGCGAATTGAATGACGGCCGTTGTCAGGATTTTGGTACCGATACTTTTAAGGGCTAGCGGTTTACAAATAGAGCCATCAAGCTAGAGGTGAATGAATTGTCATGACATTGAACTGTCTAGACCCCCAAAAAATATGATCTTGAAGGATATGTATTCAGATATTCATATTTTTATATAAAAGGGTGCGTCGTTGAAGGTCAAAGTTAGCCTTTTGAATCGTAAAGTTTCCAATTTTTGGGATGCAATAGCTCAAAGAGGGTTGAAAATATCAGTAAAATTTTTTCTTATTGAAGTAGGGCCTACTTCAGATGCATGTATACTATCAAAAAAAGCATCAAATATTTATCATCCATTACCAAAAAATGAGCCTGACAGTAGTCCTACTCCAAATTCAAATTTTGGCATTTTCCACCCCCCGTATCTCGAAGAGATAACTCGAGAAAAAGATATAAATTTTGCAGATTTCGAGAAAAAGATATAAATTTTGCAGATTTCGAGAAAAAGATATAAATTTTGCAGATTTAAGTGTGCGGAAGTGCCTTGGTTTACTTCCAAGATGTCGATAACATTTAGTGCCTAATTTAAATGGCATTTCAGTAGAGGCTGTAATCTTCTTTACTTTATTCACATTTTCATGACAATTGATCTGCCCCTAGCTTGACGGCATTATTTACCGCTAACCCAAGAATGTACGAAAATTCGAACACCGGCTGTCTTTCAAACTGGCCATAACTTCTAAACCTTTAAAGCTGAATTCTTTTCTGTCATCTTGAAACATTTAACAATCAATGTTCAAATTGTGAAAATAATGTAACAGCAAACGGCTCCGGGTGATTTCTCATGGAATGACCTGTACCAAATGTGACAGTAGAGTAGTGTAGTCCGCACCACCCTCGGTGACTCGGTCAACACCACTTCAGAAACTGAAGTCACCGTTGGGCGTGGGTTTGAATCCCGCATAAGGCATGGGTTTTTGTAAACGTCCTTTCATTTATCATCGCATAGTTTCATAATCACCTGCTCATTAGTACCCCCGTATAACCTAGCTGTTGGTGGGGTCGTTGGACAAACAATAATCAATCAATAGATAGTAGTCCACACATGATGGCGTTGTGACTACGCGAAAGAACACAGTATGGTGTCTTTCTCGTGAGATGGGTATGTAAAAACAGGTAGTCTGTAACGGAGAGCGATCAAGGAAGTTGCTCTGCTCCGTGAAATGTACCGTATTAATTAGTATCCCTGAATAAACCAATGTTGATCTAGAATATGTCTCCAACATGATATGAAACTGATACTGTATTCACACTTCATCTCTCAGTCTAACCATTACAGCACATGGTCTCTATAAATGCCACGGTATAAATTTAAAACCTTGACAGAATCAAGTACCCCTACCATACTATATAGTATATATTGAGAAATGCTCGACTTTTTGCTCCGTTTTTGGTGAATTTCATAATCTTGAAATATGTCAATTTACCAATACTGGTATTGAATTCAATATTGTATCAAGTAGGGCTGGCGAATTGATTTTAATCTAACTGTCAAATAAGTGTAACACAAGAAAATCTAGTGCATGCCACTTTTGGCTGATACAATGTCTTGATTTTAATTTAATTCTAACAAATTTTCAAACTTCTTTCTAAAAATCTCGGGAAGTTTTTAATAACAAATGTCATAGACCTAGATGTAATCTTCAATTTAATATTGATTTGAAAATAAATTACCATACATGATTGGTTTGGAAAATACTTCACTTATGCTAGCAGATATGTAATTATTCTTTTTAAATATGTCTAAATAGATCTAAATTTAAATTTGATTCTCACATGTTTTCAAACTTCTTTCTGAAAATCTCACAAGTTTTTAATAACACATGACATCGGCCTATAGATGTAGTCTTCAATTTAATGTAAATTTGTAACTAAATGACTCAGATTTGATTTTAAAATACTTGACCTTCAGCTAGCGGATATTTGACCTTTTATTTTTGTTCCAGCCAAGCTTGTACCGGTCGGCTACGGAATCATGAAATTGCAGATTGGATGCGTTGTCGTCGACGACAAAGTTTCCATTGACGACCTACAAGAAAAAATCACCGACTTTGAAGATTTCGTCCAGTCGGTTGACATCGCTGCTTTCAACAAGATCTAAACGAATATTCTGACAACTATATTTTCCAAAATTCATATTTATGTTTCCCGGTAATTCTGTACTATTAAAATGTGTTTTGAATAATGAGTTGTGATGGTTTCTTTTTCATGGCAGAAGTCTGTTCTGCGCCTATATTCATTTTCCTTGTCCTGACTGAAGTTTATGTGGTTCTTTACTTGAACAGTATTCACACATCTACTATAATAGCGATGGTTTCTAATTCTGACGATGTTCTAAAGCGGGAAAGAAAATGATTCTCTGTCCTTTTGTGCGGTATCCACGTGTGTTCTCCAATCTGTATCATTATTCTATCTTTATATTTATTATTATTATTGTATCATTATATCTGTATAATTCTCACATCACTTGTTTCTCTTACATTTTAATAATGGAGTGCAATGAATTAAAATTGAATATTAAATTTAAAATATTCTAGAATGAGTAATAATAATAATTGAATAGAATTAGAAATTGATTCTTGAGATATAATTGTAATGAAATGATCATATTGTCAGGTATGTAATTTGCATGGAATATTGCTTTTTAATATTCAATTCTATGGTATCTTATGATGGGCCTACTACTAATTTGGACTAAATGCCTATTACTCGAAGATGATACAATTATGAGAACAAACTGAAGCTGGATGTGTCCTGCCTGTCATTGTTACATTTTTTTTTATTATTATTAGCCATACATTGAATACATCATTAAAAGAAACACTCATCATACAATCCTACTAAGCCTGTAATGCTGGCTTGACTGTAGGGGTACGATAACATATGTTTTATATTGTGTTTCACTCCTACTGTTATCAAAATCAAAGATTAATAGATACACACAAAAATATAACTTGACATAGCTTGAAAGTAGTACTTCACACTGTTTCTCATCAAGTCCAAGAGAAAAAAGATGATGATTTTACATGAACAAAATTGTACTAAAAACATATTCAGTATAACAATTATTCCTTGTTATAATACGTTGATGTAAATGAAAGAATTAAGAGATTTTGTATATGGTTTTCATAATTCAGTATTAACTGTCAAGGTTTTTTATAAGTGGAGGAATAGAATTGAATATAAAGGAAAATGCGACAGTTAACTGCCTACTGCTATATATATTAATGAATTGAGGAACTACATATACATCAAGGAGCTGAAGGCGTGTGTTTACATTATGTGGTGTGGTGGTAATATTTTAAAATTTCGATTGGAAAAGTATTTTAAAATAAATCTATATTTGAATAACTTGACTAATGGCAAAAGGTTACAGAACGGTATAAGCAATCCACGGAATCAGTATTATTGTTAACAATGCAAGGAGTTATCATTATCATCTACCCTTATCAATTACAACCTAATCTAATAATAACCCCTGATCAATCCTAGGCTACAATCAGTGGATCTTGTGAAAACTTATAAAATGAAGCGCGCGCATATTTCAACAATGATATTTACTTAGAATGTTACATTGTTGACATTTCATCTGTAACTTTTCGTCGGCCATATTGGGATTTAGAAGCATATTATTCTGTGGTTACTCTCAGTCACAATGCCTAACTAATGTGTCAGTTGCTCAGAATTGATTATCCAGGAAAAAACACTGAGTGAATGAATTCAAGAAAAACGTTTTCTGTAATTTATTGATTAATAACATTATGCTTTGATTTATGTCATTTTTCGGATTTGGCTACAATTTTACATAAATAGTCCAACCATGAACTAGGCTGAAATTTAGGACGATAAACAGTACAAAGCCTATTTTTTCATTAGTTACTTTTTTCGTATCAATTCTGACCTATTTAAAACATTTGAATGAATTTCCGGTAGGTATATAATCAATGTGTGGGAGCATTATACCATAATTATGGCGTATACATTTGAAAAAAGAAGGCGCGAACCACCCGTGTGCTAGTGGTATGTGAGTGGGGGGAACTGTCGCTGGAATCTTCTTTTCTCGTGGATACATACTTGTTTTGTCTGCTTTTCGTAACGGATGTTTGGGACAACAAAGTGTGACATACACAAATGTGTGTGGCGAATTACATCGCGGAAAATGAAAATGAGCGAATTATTGTCACTAGTTGGTTTAGTTGGTTATTACAGGTAGATCAACTTGTGCACGGAGCAACACGGTCTGCAATAATAAGAAATACGGTAAGACGAGATTTTGCGCTTGTAAAATCATTGAATAATAATTAGATGAGCGTATAGCGAAGATTCACAAATTCCACAAACCGGAAAAAATTGGGCTTCGTTTCATGGGACTCAAAACTTTTTCTGCATATCAGTGATACACCAAAATAGGCTGGGATTGTTTTTCAGAAAAATCGGTTGAACGTTTTTTCCGGAAAAAATTAGAAGTATTTGGAAAATCTCCATTGTGAAACACACAAAAATCGAAGCTATACAAATTTTCACCCAGTATTAAAAAGCCATCATACATATTTTTAGTGATTTTTACAATCGGATGAAAAATAACAAAGAAAACGCAATAAAAGTATAAATTTCATTGAATATTACGGTCAATTGGTTTTGCAAAGGGTATATGCGATAGGTTGCACTATGAATATCAACAAGTTGCAGGTAAGCTTTCTGAACGTTTGAAGTAATCCAAAGTATGTAGATGTAGATTGAGCTGACAGAGTATCCAACGTTCTAAATTTCCATATTTCTAAGCTCATCTCACAACACATATACCACGTTTTCCTAGTATAATTCATTTTATCAACATTTAATACTTGACACAAAGTTATTGATCCCCTATTGAGGGTAAGGGTGGGCTGGGTGGCAAGATAGGATCGTTCTGACGAAACGACACGAGTGGCGACCTTATCACCCTGAACGAAATAATCGAACTGGAAAAAGCATTCTAGTAAGATCATCACCTGAATAATTTGTGTAGAGGAAAAGAAATGTCTTATCTTACTCCTTTTTTGTTTTCTTTCCCTCAAAATTTTCCTCACTTTTTCACTCATTTAAATATTCATTAATTTTCATTTTCGATATCATTCATGGTTATATTTCTAAAAAATCTTCTTCTTACTTCAGTTTCTTCTATTTTTTTCAAAGTCTGTAAAATTATTAATAATTATAGTATAGCCTAGCTATTTCTAAATTTAAATATGGTACCCTTTTACGTCGCTGGTCCATATACGAAAGATATACCATCAAAACAGTTCTCCTTTACGGATTAATAAGAACGGATCCCCGTGCACACCTCTCCCCCCCCCCTAGCCTACGTCTTCACCTATGTATATATTAGGGTGCTTTCCTGAACTCATAACTGGTAGTAGAAGTATAGTAGTGTTTATTTCTTTAACCCTCTTTCGAGGAAATCGGTACACAATTTACATATTTTACAATATAACTTATAATTAGCATAGAACCATAGACAATGCTGGTGAGAATATATTATGATCCCTTCAATGTATGTTTCTTTGTCAAATACAATTAATATTTGTAATAAAAAGTCATCAAGTCCTTATTATCATTAGCCCTCGACTCACAATCAGGACAGAGAGGAAAGCCGTAATTGAAAGGGATTATGTAAGCGAGGGGTTAACAACTCCTGAAATCTGGTGTACATTTGTCACGAAAACTTTCTGCAATCCCTTGAAATCTTCCTGAAATCTACTTGAAATCTATACTTGAAATCCCTTGAAATCTTCCTGAAATCTACTTGAAATCCCTTGAAATCTTCTTGAAACCCCATGAAAACTCCCTGAAATCCCTTGAAGTCTGAAATCGAGTGTACACCAAATTTACTAGTTGTTTACCCCTCGGATGTAAGAACGAAGAAAGACGCTTTTTAATTTTTTGTTTTTACTTTTTTCACTGCTGGTATCCGGTTCTTTATTCGTTACCCGAGGGCACCACCAATAACAATGTAATAGTATTAAATTCTTCTTCCTCAGATTGATTGAAGTTAAACGGTCCCCAACAATGATGAGAGGAACGTTATTGTTGAGTTTTCTCGTCGTTTCGCTGCAAGCAGACGATTCCTGCGTCAGCTACGTCGACCACATGACACCAATCCTGGAATCGGGCGGCGTAATCGAACTGCACGAAGCGTTCGAATTTATGAACACGCATTCCACCGCCGACCCGAACACAAACTCGATATTACCGATCGAACGATCCATTGTCGTCGATAAAAACAACATTCTGATGCTGTTATCATTGTCGCAACCTTATTTGTCAGTTATGAATTCATCGGATATGTGGCCGACAAACAATAACCTTAACGGACAAGGTGAGCTAGGGGTAAATCCTTTGAATACTTACCATGGCGGAATAAGGTTTATTTACAGTTGTCAGATTTTACAAGAGAGATCGTGTTTTAAAAATGTGTGCAAATACAATCCGGACAATGCTGTGATTAAAGTTGATGGGCATAAGGAGATTTTCACTCCGATCGATAATTTCATTGCAGCAAACGGATCCGCAATGTCTGATTACATAACTGAAGGGGATGACATGTATGTTATAAGTGGTTTCAGTAAGATGTCTGTGCAAGAATGTTTTGCTAGACAATTGTTTGTACAATATTCAGATGGGGATTGCTTCAATTCGACAAAGTTTTTCTCTTTGTCGGAGAAAACCGAAACTTATCGTTGGGGTTCGACAGGTAATACAGGAATAGCTGAGAAAACTTCTTTCTTTGTTGTCATGAGTTAGTCAGCAAATACTTGGAAATGTTTTAAGAAAGCAATATTTGGATTACGGTAAAAATATTTCTTTTAAAACTATATGCAATATATTCAATTTGAGAAACTCATAGGTCCACATATGACAAAGACAGCGTTTCAGCCAGATCTTCGTAACATTCCCTATAACCTATGACAATCAATTTATTGATAGTCATAGCTATAACATTCAAAATAGATCCTAGAATTATTATTGTTGAGTTTAAAAGCTGTCTTCAAACTACAATACAGTTTTTTCAAATAGTCCGTCTTAAATATTGAATAGACCAAAAGCATTCCTTGATTCGTTATAATGAATACTGTATTATAGGATAGTCATAGATTATAGTTGACTCATGTTCATGTTTACAGGGGCGTAAGAAGGGGGTAGGGGAAAATAACCCCCCCCCCACACTCTATATGCCTTGCAATTCACTTACTATATAAGCTTCTCATATGGCCGAAGGACAATAAAAGGGCTTGAAATTATCCGCCCCCAACGACTGGGCAGAGCCCGCATGGGCGAATAAATATATAGATATATATTACATTTCAATTTTACCATTATGTTTCTCCCCCCCCCCCCTCCCTCCCTCCACACGAATCAAAGTTCCTACGCACCTGCTTGTGTAAACACAATTATTATAAATATAGTTCCATACACGTAATATGACTGTAGACCTACACGATACCTAAATAAAGGTATTTATTGATTTACTGTATATCAATAAAATTAATTAATTTGTAATTTAATTGAATAATTCCATTCAACGTTTATATAATTACGTGATTCATTAAATTAACTGAAATTTACGACTAAGGCACGATATAGCATTAACCACAATTCTATTTTTAGACACATTCGGACAAGAAGTGTCCGAAAACGGTCTTCTTGATTATAATATGTCATTAAAATTTACATTAAAGAATCCTAAAATTTGATGTGGCTCTGATATTTGACGTCACCAAGTGGGTAATTGTGGTTGATGCTATTACCAAGTCCAGTTAGCCTTCATCTGACAGTTCAAACTTGTTATCACCATGGTTACCCATGTTATCTGTTTTCACCAACTGTCAGATAAATACTAACTGGCCGTGGTAATACCGGGCCTAAATCGATTAGCAAAAGCTACGCCATTCACTCAATTACATGAGTTATCAAATTTTCAATATTTTGACGAGAGAACAAATCTATGTTTGAATAGCAGGTACCCCACGTATTTAAAGCGTGTAGAATTACACAATAACTACAGAATGTGCCTTCGTTATGCAAGTTACACCCGAAGCCATTTAAAGAATAAAGCAAAATATACAGAGTAGGCTCTATAACATATTACATACATATAAATTAATTAAATCAATTTCAAAATCACACATTGAAATTTTGTTGATACAAACTGTATACTGAAAATGTGTAAAATGTGTTTTAAAATTTTTTTCAATTTCATGTACACACACATATATATATATATATATATATATATATATATATATATATATATATATATATATATATATATATATATATATATATACATATATTCGATTCTGTATTCCTAAAAGTTTTCATTTATTTTTTCCTTGTCCAAGCTATTAATTTTATTTCTCATTCCACAGATAAGCCTTTTTGGCTTTGAGGAAGAGCGTATTGATTAATCTTGTATGTATGTATTATTTAAATCTGATGAAAAAAAATATATATAAATTGTATTTGATAGCTCAGCGTATAATAGACCTATTTGTCTATCAATTGATCTGTTCTGACTAGCCTATCCATCAAATCACGAGAGCAGACGTGTCGAGAATCCTGTATAGTTGCATGTGTATAATTGTCGGAACCGCCCACGCTCGTGAATCGGGTTATACTACTTAGACATTAAGTTGCCAAGAATTATTATATAGGCCTACATTAGGTCACTTTGCTCGATATATGCCTACCCGGATTTGCTAGAGGCGTGGGCTCTAGACAAGTATAAGAAAGGAACGTTTTATATATCTTATTATTAGACAATACGGTTATTTAATGGAGTGGAATGAAGGTTTAGATCTATGACGGAGAAGAAATTATGAAATAATATAGCAAGAAATGGTTTTAGCACTTTGACCCGCAATTGGTAGCTTGCTATTATCATTTTCTAGTCGCTTTTCATAGTAAAACTAAATAATTATCTGAAAATAAATATACATGCAGCAATTTTAAAAACAAATTTAAAATTCAGCTTGTTTTTATTGCCATAGCAACTTTTTGCACTTGCAATTATTATAGATTCATGCATATTATATAAATTTGTAATAACAGCCCAACAGGCATGTATATAGTGAATACTGAGAACTTACTTCTGAATATTGCCCACATTTCAATACAAACTTTTCTGATATAATATTTGCCTTCTATATTCAAATAATTGATACTGTTCACGACAACAATGTGTCAGGTTACCATAGCAATTAGAAAATTAGTGACAAAAACTAATACTGACATTGTGATTGGAGAACAGAATAGGAGAGACATTGTTGTCCACTTATTACAACAATGTGTCACATAACTTGAAAATAGCTATTACATTTTTTTCTTATTGTTTTCAATATTTTACATGGATAATGAATACACTTGACGGTAAAAAAAATCCACAAGCCTTTAAGGAAGATTTGACTGAGGGAGAAAAAATGATATTATATATAGTCTGTATATTTTCAATTTTCAATTTCTGCATTGATTTATGCAATTACATTTTCATATTTCTTTCAATTACATTTGTATCCATTTCATTGCTCTTACTTCATCATACCTGTTCCAAAAATAAAAAAAATATCGTATTCAAAACATTTGTAAA
>OZ023328.1:51197061-51227061 GCA_964007535.1 Brachyptera risi
TAAGGTTTTTGAACGTTTGGAGTGATCCAAGGTCTGTAGATGTAGATTGGGTTGACAAATTATTTTTCTTTCTAGATTTCTATACCCCTAAGCTCGTCTAACAACGCGCATCCCGCGTTTTCCTAGTACTAGGAAAACGCGGGATGCGCGTTGTTAGACGAGCTTAGGGTATAGAAATCTAGAATGAAAAATAATTTGTCAACCCAATCTACATCTACAGACCTTGGATCACTCCAAACGTTCAAAAACCTTACGAGAATCAGTTATGTCACGGCCTTCCTCTTCATTCATTTCAATTGTTTTGAATTAATTGGTGACACTTGTTGCTATAGATTTAATTGGTTCCCGTAATAGCCTAAATTGATGGGAAAATGCTTTATAAATGCGTTTTCTTCGTTATTTCTCATCCGATTGATGCGAAAAATCTCTCAAAATGTGCTTAATAGTTTCCTTCATATTCGGCGAAAATTTGAGAGGTCTTGAAAAATTTTGATTTTTCAAGTATTTTCCTCCGGGTTATTCTAATGGGGATTTTTGAAATTTCTAAAATTCATAAAAAAAAAAGTTACCACCCGATAATGCCACAAAACTATACAGATCTAAGTTAGATGAGGAACCATGACGAAAAAAAGTTTGAAGTTGATAGCTGTAGCCGTTTGACCTGTGGAGAACCGACAAAAAAACATAAAAACAAAAAAAAAAAAAAAAAAAAAAAAAAAAAAACATAAAAACGAACACCAATTTTTTTCAGTATGTCAAATTGAATCCTCGCTAAAGCTCGTCTAATAACCATAATTAGACGAGCTTTAGCGAGGATTCAATTTCACATACTGAAAAAAATTGGTGTTCGTTTTTATGTTTTTTTTTTTTTTATGTTTTTTTGTCGGTTCTCCACAGGTCAAACGGCTACAGCTATCAACTTCAAACTTTTTTCAGTCATAGTTCCTCATCTAACTTAGATCTGTATAGTTTTGTGGCATTATCGGGTGGTAACTTTTTTTTTATGAATTTTAGAAATTTCAAAAATCCCCATTAGAATAACCCGGAGGCAAATACTTGAAAAATCAAAATTTTTCAAGACCTCTCAAATTTTCGCAGAATATAAAGGAAACTATTAAGCACATTTTGAGAGATTTTTCGCATCAATCGGATGAGAAATAACGAAGAAAACGCATTTATAAAGCATTTTCCCATCAATTTAGGCTATTACGGGAACCAATTAAATCTATAGCAACAAGTGTCACCAATTAATTCAAAACGATTGAAATGAATGAAGAGGAAGGCCGTGACATAACTGATTCTCGTAAGGTTTTTGAACGTTTGGAGTGATCCAAGGTCTGTAGATGTAGTTTGGGTTGACAAATTATTTTTCATTCTAGATTTCTATACCCCTAAGCTCGTCTAACAACGCGCATCCCGCGTTTTCCTAGTATTATGTATAACATAATTGGTGCATCATAATTATGAAAGGTAATATATTCTTCTGTGTAGTGAAAAAAAGAGCTATACATTATGAATATTCAATATGTACAAAAATGTACATATTACGTCAATTGAGAGATAAAAAATATAGATATTTTAAAAGCATGTACTTACTGTACTTGTAAGCATCTATGTTATTGCATTTGTTTAGTTGGTAGACGACCTTCTTCTTTGGTGGAAACAAGTATGAGAATAAAATGACTAAACAATATTTCCTATTTAATTGGATGCATGAATATAATCGCAATAAACTGTCCCATGCGACCAACAGGAAAACTGCTGTCACTCAGTTGATGACGAAGAGAAGCAGTGAACGTCAGTGACATTTTACACGGTGAGTGAATTGTAATTATTTGTAATATTTTCCCTTTTCATTTTCCACTTTCGATGAGCATGTTATTGTTTTCTTAGGCTCGGTTTTACCAATCTTAGTTAGGGTACTAATCCACTAACTAATAATTAAAGGTACGAAAATAACATGTGTAACCAATGGTGATAACAAGTTGATCCGCTAACTATTGCCTAATCCACTTTCGTAAAACCGGGCCTGAGTCACTATTTACTGGTGTTGAACTTTTTCGAAATGAAAATAAAAAGACTACTAATAATTCTCATAGTTACAATTCTGACTTACAGTAGATTTATTCAAATTTCAACACTTATTAGAAGGTAATTGTATGACTTATTTTAATTAATAATTTTTATCAAAAGAGAGGAAAACACCCCGGAATGATCAAGAAGGGTATCAAATGAGAGGACGTATTTCGAGAAATTGAAATCTTTTCAGCCACAAAGTTGGATTTTGTAACTTTCAAAGTGATCAAGTCAGTGAGAATAATGAATCAATGTGTGATTAAAAGTGAAGATAGAAAATGTAAAAGTGGGGTTTCTAATGAAAGCTAATAATTTTCATAATCCGAAACTCGATTGCCGCGAACTAAATCTTCGTAACTTGATTGATTGATTCAGTTGATTAATCAGACGTTTATTCCGGCACTCTGAAGTTGTATATTCAAGATTGGTATGAAATGTAAGCATCTGCTTCAAAAATTGAAACACATTATGGTGAAATGCCCAATTATTGTGACTCTACGAATAATCAAATTAATTATGTTAATCAATTGATTTTTATTTCAAAAAAGTAAAATTCTCCAAAATGACCTGGGAGAACTTGTTTGGAGAAATTCCAATCATTTTAGCAACAAATGTGGTGCTTGTAACTTCCGGAACAATTTAATTAACTAGGTTGAAAAGTAAAATTTTCATTGAAACTGGAAAAACACTCGGAAGTGGCCAAGATGAGTATCAAATAAAAGTGAATTTATTAAAACACAAGCATTTATTTGATATTCACCTTCATTTCAGAGTGTTTTTTCCACTTTCAATAAAACAATACTGTCCATAAGGCATCCATTTATAGAAATAGGAAAGATTTTTATCTTTTTTCTTAAAATACAAATAACTTTTACAAATGACTTCATTTCGAATCAACTCATATAGAACCATTGAAGTGAATTGATATTAAACTGATAAATGAAAAGTCACAATATTTTGACCCGTTTTTTCCGTGTATATACCGGCAAAATGAGTGAAAATGCTCGTTCAATACAAGAATTGACCATTGTAGATGGGCGTGACTTATACGAAGCAGGAGAAATTTCAGATACCTTGATTGGTTATTTCCTTATTTCCCCCGCTTCACTGTCCACTTGATTGGTTTTTATATTCTGTGACATCACGAGGGCGGACGATCTACAATGGTCAATTGACAGCAATAATTGTAAGCACTTGAAACTTGCCAAAGTTGATGTTCAAACTAATGAGTACGTCATCAGATATAGTTGTAATTTTCACAAGTCTAACAGTTTGATTATTATTATACTTTCAACGTTTTAAACATTTTTACAAAATTTCATCAGATTCTAAATGAATCTGTATCAATACAACGGCTAGACTTGATAAAAAATGTATTCATTACGTATTTTCGTTTCTGCTCGAACCTACATATAAGAGTAAACATTATCTTTCAGAAAACTGTCTTATTATTGATTCAATTTTCCAATCCACAGATCGACTTGACCTTGAAATAGCAGGATGAGAGGCTACCAGACTTCAGGACTACTCGTGGCATTTCTCCTCGTCTCAATCCACGCGGAAGAACCGTGCTTGAGCTACGTCGACACGATGACGCCCATCTTACGATCCGGTGACATTCACAAACTTCAGAAAGCTTTCAAAAAGATCAACTCTGGTGCTCCCAACAGCATTCAATTACCAGTGGAGAACACTGTCGTCGTAGACAAGCACAACATCAACATGCTGATCTCATTGTCCAGACCTTTTATTTCCCTGATGAACGCCACTGATGTGTGGCCAAGAAACAGTAGGGCTGAAGGGGGGGATGTCACCCCTTTGAATACTCACCACGGTGGTGTGAGATTTATCTACAGTTGTGCCATCCACCAGGAGAGATCTTGTCTTAGAAATGAATGTCGCTACAATCCTAATGTTAGCATGGGTATTGCCACAGGTTTCGGAAGAACTAGTAATATACATATTACTATTGATAATTTCATCGCAGCCGACGGATCTGCGATTGCTGATTATATCAAAGAAGGGGATGAAGTGTACGTCATTTCCGGTTTCAGTAAGATAACTGTGTTGGAATGTTATTCGAGACAATTGTTTGTTAAATATGGGGAGGATGATTGTTTTGATAAAGCAAAGTTTTTGTCTCTAGCAGAACAGACAGAAATGTCTCGCGGCGCCTCCGGAGTAATATCGTTCAGGGAAAGATCTTCATTCTTTGCTCTTATGAGTTAGACGAGGTTAGGAAAGGAATACAACTTCTATTCAAATACTTTTGAATCTGATAAATCATTCTTGAAATTGATTATCTACTATAAAATAGCACCAGACATTGAGGTAATTGTATTCACTATATTCGTGATTAAAAGCAAAGTGGCTGACATCTTGTGACGTTTTAGTGAACTGGGCGGAGTCAGATACTTTCAAATTATACACAAATTAATTAATGTGTAGTCCTAATTACAATATTAAATACAAAATTATAATTACTGAAATTATTAATTATTAAAATTACTGAAGTTATTAATTATTAAAATTACTGAAATTATTAATTATTAAAATTACAATATTATTTACAAATCTAATGTGTGTAGGCATACAACAACATGACATCTAGGCCTAACTGCCTCCGGACGGCCAATCGCCCACTTCGACAGTGCTGCCGCCTGGTGAGCTTTTAATCACGAATAGATGAAATCGGAAGGTCGCCATCAAACAAAATTATTGTGAAAAATTGTGGAAAAGTATTTAAATAATCTTGATGAAACCTTAGATGTTGAACGCTTTTGAGATATGTATATATATAGTCTCGTTTCCTAGCGTAAACATCGTCCTGAAAAATGTCCTGAAAATATAACTGTTATATTTGAGCTTGTTATGTTTGTAAACGAGCGTCTTCATCGGGTATTGTTATTAATAAACGTGATATATTGTTTTTCATTGATTTTTTCATTCAATCTTGAATATAATGAAAGATGATCGTATATATTTACTTGTTTTGTTTAATTCTTTCCGATACGTACTATTTTTATTACGTGCACATTTATGGCTTTTTCCGTATATTACTATCATTCCACCAGAGTTGTTTCAAACACCAGTTATTATTGGCAACAGGTAATATTTTATTGTCCCACACAAATTATACAACAATTATTCATAGCTTATGAGCGTTTTAGCTACAAGTAGCAACTAGCCTATCATACATCCCCACCAAGTTTAATCGCTTGCTATTCTAATACTTCTCCATATGAAAGTTGTTGTCAAGAATGATACATATTTCACGCATATATACATTCTCATTATATTAAAAACTTCATCTGGCTGAAATATTTGATATCATTAGTATATATATATATATATATATATATATATATATATATATATATATATATATATATATATATATAAATATATATATATATATATATAAATATATATATATATATATATATATAAATATATATATATATATATAATATATATATATATATATATATATATATATATATATATATATATATATATATATATATATATATATATATATATATATATATATATATATATATATAGATATATATATATATGAATATATATATATATATATATATATATATATATATATATATTTAAATATATATATATAAATATATATATATATGTATATGTATATATATATATATATGTATATATATATATATATATATATATATATATATATATATATATATATATATATATATATATAAATCCATGTGTATAAGGATTTGAATACCAAGGGTTTGGCTTGCTCTCTCTCAAGATTTTTTCTACTGCTTCAAGTGGTATATTTGATTTAATTGAGGGATACATTTTTGAATCAAGGTTATTGTATTTTAAAAATATAACAAGTCACATAATTCGATGTATATCTTGATTATATTTTAATTGCACCACGCATCATTCGTAGGATCTTTCTCTATAAGTTATTCATAGCACTGAATGATAGGAATGTTTGCCTATAGTATAATCTCATTCTCGAGCATTTGATTGGTAGTCAATCGCTGTACGACTTACCTCATATTATTATTCGCTGTGGAAGCTCGATGTAAGTGATATAATTCAACCAAGAGTGACTAAACATTATTTCCTATTTAATTGGATGCCTGAATATAATCGCAATAAACTGTCCCATGCGATCACCAGGAAAACTGCTGCTAGTATTGTCACTCGGTTGATGACGAAGAGAAGCAGTGAACGCGAGCGACTTATTTCTACAGTGTGACATTATACACGGTGAGTAGGCCTACATTGAATTTCTTTTATATTTTCACTTTCGATTTTTCACTTTTGATAAGTAGTTTTTGATAATTTTCTTAAATTTCGTCAATTTTTGAAACGTGATTGTATTTTAATGAATCAACGCTAGTTTTAATTGGAAATATAACAATTAGCAGTTCACTACTGGTTAGTTGACCAACCGTCCACTGAGACGAGTGGTCGAGTGGCTAGCACACTGAACCGTCATTCAGGAGACCGCTTGACACCAGTAATGACCGACCAACCTGCCTGAGGTTTTTCGTGGTGTCTCTCTGTCGTTCAGGTCAATACTGGGATGGTTCCTTGACAACAGGCCACGACCGGCTCCTTCCCACTATCCAAAACCACACAATAAAGTACCGACCTTTTCATCTCGTCATTCCATCTCATCTCATATTTCTATGCGATTTTTAGTTTTCCCTAAAATTAGGGAAATTAATATCGTCGTCATTCGTAAGTATCTATTTTAATAGTTGTCAAGTTCTTCATTTTCGAGACATATAGTAGGCCTATGTCAAGGCTCACTCTACACAAACGTCAAGACTCAATATATTTAAACTCTCGATATCACGGCGTATTTCAAGGCTCACTATCCGAAGAAATCATTCTTCGAGGTGGCAGCTGCTATATTGATCGAACCGTCGGTCTGTGTCACCACATGCGGACGTTGTTGTTGTTGTTGTTGTTGAGCGCAGCCTAATCTAACCCTAAATCAACCCAGTCTAAATGACTCAATCAACCCAACCTCATCAAACCCAACTGACCTAACCAAAACTAACTAATCCAACCAAAGAAACATCTGAAACTAATTTTATCTAAACTAAAACTAATCTGAAACCTAATTCCGGTCCGATGGATAGCCACTTCGCTTCGAGGCACACTGTTGATCAAGTCTCACAATACCAGACTCAATACCAGACTCAATACCAGACTCAATACCAGACTCAATACCAAGCTCACAAATAGGTTTACTCAAAATAACAAGTAAATTGATGTGAATGTTGCTTTTGGATCGACACTATTTTGTGAAAAACTTCTCTGAATGGTATGAAGCTATTTCACTAGAATATATGTTCAAACATAAACTCCCTACTACAGTTCATATGTTACGATGACATTGAAAATGTTACGCTCCGGTTGGGTCCCCCTTAAGTACATACATTCATCTTCGTAATTAGGAATAATTATACCCACTTGTAATTATATTCATTATACATTTTCAATTCTACTCACTACGTAAATAGAAGTGAAAATCATCTTTACAAAACAATCAAATTATTGATTCAATTTCCAATCCACAGATCGACTTGACCTTGAACTAGCAGGATGAGAGGCTACCAGACTTCAGGACTACTCGTGGCATTTCTCCTCGTCTCAATCCACGCGGAAGAACCGTGCTTGAGCTACGTCGACACGATGACGCCCATCTTACGATCCGGTGACATTCCCAAACTTCAGAAAGCTTTCAAAAAGATCAACTCTGGTGCTCCCAACAGCATTCAATTACCAGTGGAGGACACTGTCGTCGTAGACAAGCACAACATCAACATGCTGATCTCATTGTCCAGACCTTTTATTTCCCTGATGAACGCCACTGATGTGTGGCCAAGAAACAGTAGGGTTTATGGAGCAGATTTCACCCCTTTGAATACTCACCACGGTGGTGTAAGATTCATTTATGGTTGTTTAATCCACCAAGAGAGATCTTGTCTTAGAAAGAAATGCCGCTATAATCCTAATGTGAGCATGGGTATTGCCAGCAGTCCTAGAGGAGCTAAAAGTATATATATTACTATTGATAATTTCATTGCGGCTGACGGGTCTGCGATTGTTGATCATATTAAAGAAGATGGCGACGCGTTTGTTGTCTCCGGTTTTAGTAAGATGACTGTGTTGGAATGTACTTCAAGACAATTGTTTGTGAAATATGGGGAGGATGATTGTTTTGATAAGGCCAAGTTTTTGCCTCTGCAAGAAAAGATACAAATGTATCGGGAAGTATCTGGAACGATGGTTTTTAGAGACAGAACCTCTTTATTTGCTCTTATGAGTTAAGAGCCCGCATCTTGGACAGATTTACAGGGTGCACTTTCGCCACATATATCTCAAGAACCACAAACACTACGGACTTGCAGTAAAATACAATGAATTGATAATACCCTCACAATCAGATATGCCTAATCGAAAATTGAAGAATAATTTCATTATGGAGCAATAATTGAATCAAAATGTGTCTAATTTGATGGTTTTCATCGCTTAATTTCCGGTTACCGAATAATAGTAGGAATGAATTACAAACGCATATCCTTAAGTTTAACTTTGCTTATCAATATTTGAAATTCTGATTTGCCTTTCATTCTACGGTTTTCCTAATTTCCTTGGCCAAAATGAGTAATGTAACTACATCTTGTCCAAATTATGGAATGAAAAACTCCCCCATCTAGCGGTGGTTACTGGAACTCTTTCAATATTATCCTTCCTTCACTTTTCAACCCACAACCAAACTTTTTAACGCACATCGAACTTGGGTCGAGCATTTCGAAGAGAAACATTCTCAGCTAAGATGTGGGCTCTTAAGGGATTACATTCTCGTTGAAACGACTTCTGAATCCTGTATTGAAGATACTTTAAAGTATCAATTTTGTACTAAGAAATATTTCTACTTGGATTGTGATAGTCGTATTCACAAAAGATGGAGATCTTTTACCGACAAAATATTTGTGACGTGAAAACATCTGTCTCACATTTCGAAAATGTAAAAAAATTGTGTCCTTCATTTTGACAATTTTGCAATTTTTAGAAGTTCTAAAATCATGACAAATATTATATTATATATATATATATATATATATATATATATATATATATATATATATATATATATATATATATATATATATATATATGTGTGTGTGTGTGTGTGTGTTTACTTAGGCCATATATATATATTTTTTCATTCATCCAATGTATCGTCTCACAATTATAATTACGTTCAGTATGGTTAATGAAATCAGTCTTTGATTATCCTATAGAGTGTTCGCACGTAATAAATGACCAACAATCGTTACCATAGCAATACAGCGAACTGGTGGACTACCAAACATTCTGATTGGTCAATTCCAACTGGTGGACATTGTTGTCTGTCTCTTGCAACAATGAGTGACGTCACTTGATAGAAGCCTATAGTTACCATAGCAATACAGCGAACTGGTGGACTACCAAACATTCTGATTGGTCAATTCCAACTGGTGGACATTGTTGTCTGTCTCTTTCAACAATGAGTGACGTCACTTGACAGAAGCCTATAGTTACCATAGCAATACAGCGAACTGGTGGACTACCAAATATTCTGATTGGTCAATTCCAACTGGTGGACATTGTTGTCTGTCTCTTTCAACAATGGGTGACGTCAGTTGAGAATACCCTATTGAAATTGAAATTAAACAATTTTTTAATTCTTATTTCAATTACAATAAAATACAATGTAAAATACAAATACTCAAATACAATTACAAAATCGAATACAATACAATGAAGATTGAATGGGTATAAAAGTATACTATTAACAATAAGAACATGTATTGTCACCTGCCATAAAATTCATTCATACTTATTAAGCTTTTTTGATAAACAATAATTGATATGCATTGAGATTTTCAATCAAAACTTTTGACTTAAAATAATATATATAATTGATTAATTGAATGAATATTGGGATTTCATGGCACGCCAACGACAAATAGAAATATGGCATCGTGATAATTTCCATTATAGGCCCCCTACATAAATAATTCGATCATTTTTTTCAATTTTCAAATAATTCAATTTTTCAAATAATAAAAAAACTATCTTTGACACCAAGACTACGCTGTGTGTGACCATACTTTTTCGCCGCAGATGAATGTCTTTCAGTTTCCTTCACTTAATAAACTAAAACATCTACCATGCACAGCTTCATGTTTAACTGAAAGTTGGCACAAGTTATAGATCCACTGTCGTTCTGACGCAGATCCTACAGGATACCAGTTCTTCGCCACCTTAAGACCTTAAGAGTGCTCAAGAGTCGCTTTAGAGAATACCAGATGCTTTGTGATACTTTTTAAACGGTATAGATACAAAAAGACCCAATGCGGGAGAATCACAGTTATTTTTTAATTTCATATTGGGTTTAACGACGCACTGTACAGGTATTTTTTATTTCATATTGGGTTTAACGACGCACTGTACTGATGACTATACGATCTATTGGCGTCTGTGAATGATATATGAGATGATGAGATAAAAGATCATATTATTGGGTGTTGTTAAGGAACCATCCTAGTATTGACCTGAATGTCAGAGGGAAACGATAAAAAAAACTGTCAGAATGGTCGACCATCGCGAGAATCGAACCCACGGTCTCCTGAATGACGATTCAGTGAATTAACCACTCGGCCACACGTTCAGTTCTATATTCTAGGAATACTAGTCAAACGCGAAATATGCGTTGTAAGATGAGCGAGATATCTGAATAGGGTATGAAAGTCCTTGAAGTAGTTCTACCCTCGCTACTTTATCGACTCTGGTATTCTACACACCTTGATATCTGAATAGGCTATTAAAGTCGTTAAAGTAGTTCTACTCTTGCCACTTCATTGACTCTGGTATTCTACACACCTTGACGCATATAAAAAATACTTCATTGTTGGTCAACTCTTGAATCTAGAAAGCAGTGAATCTCGACAACTTAATTCTGTCACAATTTTTATGATATATTTTATGAATATTATCAGTCATTTTATTTTTTTTCTTCTAAACGACTGATCAGAATTGCTTAAAAAATCGTAATAATGTGTAAAATCCATGTATACACATTTAGAGAAAATTTCATCCCATTTGGAGAGATTTTATTTTTCAACATTTTCCGCCCAGCCAAATCTTATGGGGTTTTTAGAAACTTTGAGATGATGATTCTCAAAATCGGTCCGACCGATTCATCCCAAAAACTATACAGTTCTAAGTTGGATGAGTTTGCGTGTACAAAAAAAATTTCATGTTGATCAGTCAACCCTTGCGACCTGTGGAGTGCTTACAAACAAAAACAAAAGAAAAAAAAAAAAAAAAAAAAAAAGGAAAAAAAAAAAAACACACACAGACAAAGCCCTATAAGAGTGGGATGGAGACTTCGCTACGCTCATCAATAAGAGTATATTCAATATCTTTAAAAAAAAAAATTATTTCCAATTACTTTTTCTAACAAAGTTAGGTACAAGTCCAATTCACAAGGGCATAATGTCGACTTGATTTTGCCATTGACTTGATTTTGCAGTGATTTTAAAATATTTTAATTATATCTTTAGAATCAAAAACATGGGCAAAAAGTTATCATCCAAAAAATGATATTTCGCCAAATCGACTTCCATACACTCTTAACATATGTGTCTACTTTAACGACATCATTATGCTAATCCATTGAACTTGACACCATAAATGGATCCACTTTTTGTCAACACAACAAGCGTCTTCTGATGTTAGTCATCTAATAATAGGACATTCCATTTCACCAGTGGCGTAACTACCGCAGGGGCAGCCTCGGCGGGCCCACGGCCCATACGTTTCAACAATTACCGAAAAATAAGGTAAGTATTTATATAACTGGAAAAAATACTTCTTAATATTATCTAAATGACTCGAAGAATAAAACTGACTTTATAATAATCATGACTCGAGTCATGGGGGCAACAGGTGAATAATGGCCTGAGAGGGGGGGGGGGGGGTCCAAAGTTTAAATAGCAGCTCATAGTACTGAAAATATAGTTGCGTTCAACAATGTAAGTTACTTGTGAGTTACTGTAACTTGCAGCACTTAAAAACAAATAACTTATGAGCTTGCTACATTGACTACATTTTGGTGAAAATTCGACTATTTTTTTTCTCTCAAGAGTAAGTGTCATGTGATCCTTATCTTCGATAACTATTTTGTTTCATAAAGTAACATAATTTGTGAATGTATTCTAATCCTAATTTTGAGTGTATATTTGAATCGTCTTCAATAGTAAATGGAAAATACATAAAATATGAAGGTTCCATGTTGAATGATATCGAAATTTCATCATTTGAATTTATATAGGCCCATATTTTTCAGGGGGGGGGGGATTGTGAGTTCTTTTTCCCTTTGCCCAAAATTCCTAGTTACGCCACTGCATTTTACCCCACGAGTCTTCCACACGGCGCATTCTGTGAAGGCGCTGTGTGTGAGTGTGTGGTAACCTGAACGAGGGATAAAGCGGGGAAATCAAGGTTTGTAATCTCACCTCGCCTCCGTATAAATGCATAATAGTGCAGGCGGGGAGTCAGTCGTTGTGAGAACTTCAAACTGTGAGGAAGTTAGTGGGAAGAAAACAATATGGCCAACTACAGAACACCACTTATATTAATCGCTACTTTTGGTGTTTTTTACATCATCAGTGTGGCAGGTGAGTGAAATGATTGGAGAGAATGGGGAATATTGCTTTACAAGTTTACAAGATTATTATTATCTTCACAATTTTTACAATGTACAGGTGGCAAAGTCTTAATTCTAAATAATAACAAAACTATGATAATTGAATCATACTTAAAAAAATCATGAAAAAAATTTCAAAAAAAATCATACTTTAGGTTATCATACTTGACATATTCAGTACTTTGCACCGTTATAATTTTTGTAAAAATGGGTCTTGACAAAAATTTTGTAAAAATTTTGTGAAAAAATGGGGACAAAAATGTGATGAAAATTAGTACAGGCCTATTATTATTATTTGTGCTTTGTCAGAACAATGGTTCGCAATTTTGTTCAAATGTATTTATTTATTTTTCGTGATTTTTGAAATAATTCTTGAATTTTTTCATAATTAATTAATTCTTGAAAACTCTTATTACGGTACCTAGATTGATTTTCCGCGATTCCTCGTAATTTTTTGGAATCATTGTACATTTTCTTTTTTTTCTATTTTTCCGTAAAGCGCAAAATTATTAGCATTCGCTCACCAATTCGTGAAATTTGTATAAGCGACAAAATAGGCCTACAAAATAACACGAACACTGACAAAATAAGAGACAATTAATAATGTTCGTCTGAGCATTGTGGTGATCTTCCAAACAAGTCTTCTGAAATTATGTAGATGAATGATATATATATATATATATATATATATATATATATATATATATATATATATATATATATATATATGAATTTTTATATATATATATATATAAATATATATATATATATATACATATATATATATATATATATATATATATATATATATATATATATATATATATATCACGTTTCATTATAACATCGTGTTATATGTAATCAATCCATTAATTTCGTACCGTGCACTGCTAACGATTTATGGCCAATGGCACATCCGTAGAATACCCCTGGAGAAACTTTTACCCCCTCGGACCAAGATATACATATGCCTTCAATTCACGTGAGCAATTTGAGTCTTCATTTATAATATTTGTCCCGATTCTATCCAGTAGGAATAGTGTGGCTCAATACGAGTGTTCAGGGTGCAACTCATATCGATAACCTCACAAGTTTGTTTATCGTATTCTTTTCTTACAACTCACATGATCTAGTTTATAGTTCCATCGAACAGATCTTATTTTATTTAATTAATTCTGACGATTACTTAATCGCATGGCCTATTCGGTCGAATACAGTGAACTTTCAGTCTCGTTTATTTAGTTCTTCAACTCAAGTTAAGAATAACATGTTTTCACTCGAGTGCAATCCAATTAATCGGGAATAATGTATCGTCCATAGACGGAAGATTTGAATATATATATATATATATATATATATATAAATATATATATATATATATATATATATATATATATATATATATATATATATATACATATATATATATATATATATATATATATATATATATATATATATATATATATATATATATATATGTATATATACAGTACTAGTTGGTTTATATTTATAGTTTTATGTACTTCATTTAGAAAAAAATGGATTGTTATTTTTTTCTCTGTGATACGTCTAATATATTTGATGGAGGACAGTAATTTCCAACAAATTTTCATGTACAAACAAAAAAGTACGTATATAATGCTATATAATAAAGTACGTTAAAAGTAAAACAAAAAAATACTCTTCTTACATACAATTCCATCAAATAATTATACAATATACGACAAAGGATAGGATGGAACAAGTATTCCTGCATCTTCTTAATTACATCGAGCTATATTTGGACATCCCTAACACTCAATTAACAACAAATTCTGAGATGATTATTACTGCAAATAACCACGTATGAGCTGATGCACTACATGATTAACTCTACGGTATGATCCAAGTAACGTGTATAATACACTGTGCACTGTATTATTACTAACCAGACCTATATATTATCTTGTTCTTTCTTCAACTTGTTCCCAATTGGTCATCAAGAGGCGGAAAGGGTTGGAGTCTCACCAATAGGAGGTCATACACTTGATGAATTAACGTGACTTTTACAAAACACCGGAGTAGCCTATAATTTGAGAAACTAATGAATTACGACCTTGCCAATATACAATGGTCATCTCGTGGGATTGTGATTTTATAGTTATACTATTCTCTAATTTATCAAGTGTTAACAAAGACAGTCACAGAACAAAGGTTCAGAGGTGGCCTTCTAATTGAGGTGTTGTTGACATCCATACAAACTGCCTTAATATCAAATGGAATATTTATGTACTTTACACGAAAATGATGACGTAATGATGACGTCAGTCAAGGGCGATATTCATGAAGATGAGGGTGATGACAAAATGTTCCATTGTAAAAACTTTCACCCTGTATTATGTAATATATGGTTAGCCTATAACTGAGGGGTATTTATTACTTTCATAGTCGTGTTCCACGAACTATATGTAAAATGTAAGCTAGTTTGGTGTTGGATTTAAGTTAAGAGCCAAAGGGATGCTAATAAAATTATCCAGTTGTCATAAATAACGCGAGTGTTTGAATAAGTACATGAGATTTCGATAGAAATTATTTCGTTTTTTTTCCGTAGAATATCGTTTCCAAGTATCCTTATCAGAATAACATGTTATTGAATGAGATAAATGGATAGTCAATTTATTCAGTTTCACAATATAATTTAGAATTAGAATTATATACATAAGTTTCAGTTTGACTATTTTAGATTCATTATAATATAGACAGTTTTTCATACTTTGAATATGTATATATATATATATATATATATATACATATTTTTCGTATAAAAACACATTCTTATTTGGTCTTCATAGATTTACACTTCTTCTCATAAATTTGGAGATATATTAACAAAATGTTTGAATTAAATTAAACGCTCATAAATCTGACGTTATTAAATTTCTTAATAAATCGGTGGAAAAAAACATTCATTTTCAATTCAGAAACATACCCATATCATTCTGAAAAGCCGTATTGAATTTGATTCCCCGTGTGACGCTCTCAATGTGAACGTGTTTGCCCTCTGGTTACCATGAGATAGACACAACATGTTAACGATATTATATCTATTCTGGTTTTATATCATCAGGGTTTTTCCTTTTTGAATTAATGTGTTTTCATTCCATCTTTCTCTAATCGCTATATTTCATTTTGCCATAATCCTTACCAAAACTGACCAATAATATATATATATATATATATATATATATATATATATATATATATATATATATATATATATATATATATATATATATAAATATATACTTGATCGTTCATTAACCTCGACGTATAGCTTCTATGGCTATTCCCATAGATGACATACCTCGGTGCGAATAAAATGCACGAGTTAACGTTTGAACAAGATACACGATCGAGTACAGACCAATCACGTTGCTTTGTTCGGAAATCAGGATTCAGGAGAGAAAAAAAACTAAACATGTTTGGAATATTTCCATCGAATAATTTACAACCGCTTGGATAAATTGTATCGATTATAAATGTTGAAGTAGCTGGAAAAGTAGAGTTGAGGTTTGTCGTTAATGTCCGTATAAGGATTGGTGTGTACCTTGTCTTTGTTCAGAACGACTCAGGACTAAGATGTATCTCAGTTCGTATGAGACTTTGTTTGGTTAATGTTCACTAAAGAAGCTACCAACAATGACAATGGGTTTCTGTCAAGTAACAAATGACAAACAATAGTTACCATAGCAATACAGCGAACTGGTGGACCACCAAACATTCTGATTGGTCAATTCCAACTGGTGGGCATTGTTGTCTGTCTCTTGCAACAATGGGTGACGTCACTTGACAGAAGCCCATTGTCAGTTTTAATGACAAACAATAGTTACCATAGCAACACAGCGAACTGGTGGACCACCAAACATTCTGATTGGTCAATGCCAACTGGTGGGCATTGTTGTCTGTCTCTTGCAACAATGGGTGACGTCACTTGACAGAAGCCTATTGCCAGTTTTAATGACAAACAATAGTTACCATAGCAACACAGCGAACTGGTGGACTACCAAAAATTCTGATTGGTCAATTCCAACTGGTGGACATTGTTGTCTGTCTCTTGCAACAATAGGTGACGTCACTTGACAGAAGCCTATATATTATAAAAACAAATTCACGGTCTCTTGGACTGAATAATTCCATCACATTTCAAAGCCCACCTCATAAGCAGGACTAGTATTTTGTGCTAACAACAGTGGAAATACACAGAGACCAGACGTGTTGCCATGACAGATAGCTCTCCTAGTAAACATTAACCAATCAAAGTTCTAGCCTCTTGGAGCTAGCTAGCACCAGCACGAAATGTATTAGGTAAGGGTCCTGGGAAACCTGGACTCTGGAACTGACCCCGGAAATATTTCACTCTCAAGACCCGAGTTGGGTCACCTTCTTTATATTATGATGAAATAGGTTGGTATGACTACACCATGATGGCGGTAAGGATCCTGATGAGCTCATCCAATGAATGACTACTGTTATGATATAGGCACCTTGGACAAGAGTGGTGCCAAGAGGGCTTATATCGTCGCAACAATGTATGAAAAGAAGAAAGTATTACTGTTGGAAACTAATTCGATTTTTTTTGTAAATCGATAGAATAAAGAGCTATTCATAAAGTGTCCCATGTTTTATTTCAACTTTAATAATTATTATTTAATGTTAGTAGGTATGATTGTATGACTCGATTGTTGTTCCAGCTCAGCAGCAAGGGCCTGCCACCGAGCTGTGCCTGGGCTGTATCTGCGAGGCCGTGTCCAACTGTAACAGGTCGCTCAGCTGCGATCGTGACGTATGCGGCCTGTTCAAGATCACGTGGGCGTACTGGGCCGACGCCGGCAAACCAGTCATCAACCAGGATAACCCGGACGCTGAAGGAGGTACGATCGTTCATGTGTAACTTTTTCTTTTTTTTAATTACATCGAAACTTGATACAAAATCATTGTTCCCCAATTAAGGCTATGGATGAGATGAAAGGTAGGATCGTTTGGACGGGGCACCACAAGGGCGATCTTACCACCCCATTTTTGTTTCATCCATCCATTGGAACATTTCAGCTTTGTAGTCTACTCCAAATTTAAAATTAACTCATCATTAAAACAGTCTATAACTCATCCTGTTATAAATGCAATAAATAACATTAAAAAAATATATTTACATATAACGGAATAAAGCATATTTTTTCTCTTATTTATTCACATTATGTGGGAGATTTATATTAGAGATGTGTACTCAATTTGTCATGAGTTGACTGGTCGAAACTCCTGATAGTTAGTGTTAATTGATAGGGGAGACGGTCGTTGAAGACCGCCAATATAAGTGGAGCGAAGGTATACTTCTATCCACGAAGGTCCGAGCGACCGTCCCACGTATCCCACATCACTAGCGCGCGGGTGTTTCGCGCCCACATCTCTTGTGGATACGAGTACAAGTACATAATCCTAAGACATGAAACCGTAGATTTAATTCGAGGTCGAACTCATTTACGACATGAAGGCTTCATTTTTATTACTGATATAAGTAGAGCTTCACTATTCATTATTCAGTCTTGACTATTCACTTATCACTCGTCATTGGTCAATATTCACGATTCACTATATAAGTTATATATATCTCAAACCCAGATAACCAATTAAATTGGAAAAATATTTGTTCATTTTTTTTTCATGGTCAATTATGGAAAATTTCAAAGTTCTGAAATCCAAAATTATTTCATTTGAACAGCCACATTTCAATTTGATGTCAAAATGCAGCGTTTTCAGGAAAATTAAAGAGTAAATTTTCTTGAAGACGACGTAAGTTGATTCCACATTGAGACGTTGATCATCAAATAAAATAATTTTGAGTATTTCCAAAATTGACATTTTTCATTAGTCAGAATTCACTATTTACTATTCACTCCACTCATTTTGAGATTTGAAACAATTTTCTTGTTTCACGGTCGTATATTCACTTTCTTCAGTATACGAACATATTTCATTATCAATGTAATGAACCTTTCCTCAAATTGAAATACTCTGTTTTTGATTATATGCAGATCGAAATAAAACAACTTGAATTTGAATTGGAACTGGAATATTTCTCGGACCTACTTTGATTCCTTGCACTTATTGATTCCTACCCTCTTTGTATCTCGATCTAACTTCATTCGAACTTCGGAAAATGTTTACACCAACGAAATGCAACAAAAGATGATGAGTACAAATCATTCTACAGCATTTTGAAAAATATAAAAACTGATCAAAATAGTGATATACAAAGAAATATATCTTTTTCGTGTCTAAATTGGATAGACTTTTAGATAAAGATATTTGCAAAAAGACAGTTAGAGAAAAAAAATGTCACCAAATTGAATATGTTTTTAAAGTTATTTCCATAGTTTTGCGAAAAACTGTCAACAATTATATCGATGCTTTACTGAACTATGTTGGATAAAATAACGACAATTAAATTATAACAATGAAAAGTATAAAGCACATATAACTATTCATTATTGCAATACATATAATAACGTCTTGTTTATGGAATCATGGGTTCATAGAGTATAACCTAACATATGCTAAATATTCTCTCTCAGGTTAGTTAAATTATATAATTATTAATAAGATTTAGTTCAGCCTTCCCAATCATTTCCATCGTATGAAACATTTCCCCTGACACGCGTGACTAGGCAACCAAGCTGGCTTCTATGTAAAACAAGTCACCTTGCAAGGAGAAAATTATACTGGATTGAAATACAGCACCTGGATTCATACTATATTACACCACACATTTTTACAACATGATAAACGTAAAAAATCTCGGTCTAAATTTACTTTAATTATACTTTTGGTGCGATTTATTATACACAATCAAATTACATTATTACTTTTGAAATGAAGTTCCTTACATTGCTATTTTTCGATTTCAATCCAAGTTTTAATAATTATAATAAGTCTAATAATGTGTTGTTTCCGCAGCTTATGGAAGATGCACGACCGAGCCGTACTGCGCAGCTCGGGCTGTCCAAGGATACATGGCCAAGTACTCAAAGGTAAGCGAGAAGCGGTATCTTCATCCGTTATTAATATTAATATCATTATAATTAATATAATGACTCATTAGTATAATGACTTACGAGGGAGAAATTAAAGATGGGATTGAGAAAAGCCGTGGAAGAGAGAGAGGGGACATGGATTAAAGTGGAGAGCGGTAAATGGTGGGAGGATAGGGAAGAATGGAAGAAGGTGGTGAGGGGTAAGACTCAAGTCCAAAACGACCCCTGCCCTTATTGTCCTTTTTATTACCAACTGAGTTTGAAAACAAAGTGGCTATTTGTTGGACCGGAAGTAGGTTTTAGGTTGATTTTAGTTTAGATAAAATTAGTTTAGGATGTTAGTTTGATTAGATTAGTTAGTTTAGGTTATTTTGGATCTGTTAGGTTCATTGGATCGATTAGATTGGTCTGTTCATTTAGTTTAGACAGCGCAGAACAACTACGACAACAACAACAACAACAACAGCAATAATAATAATGATGATAATAATAATAACAACAACAACATCCACCTGAGGTCCGATGAATAGCGGGTATCCCTAGAAGAAGTGATTACAAAATAATCTAAAATAATCAAAATAATCTTGAGTGGCCCCATTTTTATAAGGACCATCTTGACAGCCCAGTTCCAGAGCTGTCGTCTGGAGCAATTCTCATGCTCCCAGCAGAGTCACTGGAGTGAGGGTCCAGACCAAGTTCAGACCGTCTCAATCGAGTGGGAACCTTCTGGTTACTGGTGTAAATGGAAGGAGTACTGAGCGTTGCGTTTTTATTTCATTTTCTTGTATTTGCTTGCCATTTGCTTTTTTCTTATCTTCTCTTACTTTTTTTCTCTTTCTTGCCCTCTTCCTCCATATGCTTGAAACATCAACTAACGTTGACAACATGGTAAAGAACGCGGACATGGACACAGGCGCGAAATGACCTCGCTGTCGACGCGCCCTCAAACCCTAACAATAAATCAATCAAATAATAAATAAATTATCATTATTATTTTTTCACAAGATTTTACTTATTCCAAGGTGAAATACGCACAGGTATAATCACAATAACGCACTTTGTGTTTACCTTACTCACATCACGTATATTCTCACATACATGTCACGTCACGTCACTTCACATCACGTTACGTCACGTCATGTCTTGTCATATCAAACATATAATGATCTGGGCCCAGATACATATAGACAACTCATATTATGTTTTCTGACGAACTTGATTCGAGAAATATTTCATGAAAAGACCGTGAAATTAAATAATCAAAGTGATGGAAAGTTATCTCATTGTAACTTATATAGAATTACTCTCGTGGTAACCACAGCAACGAAGGGTTTTCCAATGACAAAAAGATTGCTCACTGCGAGTAGCACATTCAAGTAATTCGTAATTTTATATTATTAAAATTATCAAACATTAAAATTATAATATACCTCAAGGTAACAATATTATCCTTGAATCTTGTATGCTCTGTGTCTTATATTTAGCACTATTAACGTGATATTATGGTGTATACGAAGAAATATATACAATGTTACCCATCAACTGGCGTTCCTGTATTATTATATCTATATAACACCGGTCTATGGTATGGAAATAGGAAGAGATGTACTACCAAGTACAAAGACAGTGCACTCTGCTGGACCCTTACCTAATAAATTTCTTGCTAGTGCCAGCTAGCTCCAAGAGACTAGCACACCCATTGGTTGATGTTTACTAAAAAAGCTACCAACAATGACAATATATCATGAAAACAAATTCACGGTCTCTTGGACTGAATAATTCATCACATTTCGTAGCCCACCTCATGAGCAAGGCTAAGATTCTGTGCTAACAACAATGGAAATACACCGAGACCAGACACGTTGCCATGACAGGTAGCTCCTCTGAGAGATATTGACCAATCAAAGTCTTGGCCTCGTGGAGCTAGCTAACACTAGTACGAAATTTATTAGGTAAGGGTCCTGGTGACTAAACAAGAATAATTCCTCGTGCGCATTTCCATTTCCCTCGCCTATACCCACTGAAGGAAGGTATGGACTCTTACCGCGACTGCAACGTCATAGGATATACGAGCTTCAAAGTACAGAAGACTTTGATTGGGACTTTGATGTGTACTAAAACCTGGTTCACAATTACGACTCGCAGTCTCCGCCCACATGACGTCAGAAATCACACCGTCCAATCAACAGGGCTGTTAGAACTGTAGTGAAATTCAAATATCCAATCAGTGTATCTTCAAATGACTCCAAATGATATGATCCAACTGGCTGACTGGTAAAGCCACGCCTATTTCGAGTCGTCAATTGACCATTAGTGATAGGCGTGGCTTATCGACAGGCCACCTTGATCTATACTTCATGTGGGCATTTAAAGATACTCTGATAGGCAATGCCATATTACCCACATAACAAACAGCCCATTTGATTGGATGTTTTGTTTTGTGACGTTTGTGGGCGGGTCAATCACTAGTCGTCAATTGACCATTGTAGATCGTCCACCCTCGTGATGTCACAAAATATAAAAACCAATCAAGTGGACAGTGAAGCAGGGGGTATAGGGAAATAACCAATCAAGGTATATAAAATTTTCCCTGCTTCGTATAAGTCACGCCCATCTATAATGGTCAATTGAGTAGCAAGGTCCAAGTGTGTTGAAGTCGATTGAGTCGTGTAGTGATTGACTATTTGTGCCCTGTCCAGGACTGCAACAACGACGGAGTGATCGACTGTTTCGACTACGCAGCCATCCACCGTCTCGGGGGATACGGCTGCTCCGGAGCACTGGACTTCAACTACCAGACCAAATTCATGAACTGTCAACGCGAAGTGGAAAAATTGACTCAAGGATAGATTTTACGTTTTTATTTTATCTCGCTCATTTTATAATATAAATAGAAAAATAATAAAAAAAATATAAAAAAATATTTATAAAACAAATACACTGGTTGATTATTGTTAATTTAACGACCCCACCAATAGGTAGATTATTTGAGAGTACGAATGAACCGGTGAAGGTGAAAAG
This sequence comes from Brachyptera risi, assembly GCA_964007535.1. Taxonomy (NCBI): domain Eukaryota; kingdom Metazoa; phylum Arthropoda; class Insecta; order Plecoptera; family Taeniopterygidae; genus Brachyptera; species Brachyptera risi. The sequence goes on from OZ023328.1 coordinate 51,220,006, forward strand.
ATCAAGTGATGATGAGTGAGAGGACGTTCACAAAAACCCATGGGTTATGGACGCCCAACAGTAACTTTCAATTTTATATATATATATATATATATATATATATATATATATCAAACATTAAAATTGTCATGAAAACAAATCATTGGAATTGATTGGAATCAATTGGAGCTGATGAAACTAGGAGTGAAGAAAAAAAGAGTAGGTTCGCTGCGAGAACACCTGGACATACTGTTTGATACGCTCAATAAAAAGAAAATCAACATTCCCCATTTTTTTGTGAACTGGCTCCAAACAGAGAAAGTGACTGACAAACAGTGACTGATACAGAAAATATTGTTCGGATTGATTTAGTCAATCAAACGGCCGGAACTTCCCGGACTGTTACTCAAGGCAGTGTATATTCGTTTGAGAATAACAATGATTCCACAAACTCCCAATTACCAGGCGAATCGTCTATAGCGGAGAGGACGGCAAAATGCCCTCATTGTGGTGGTTTGTATATGCCTAGAGGATTGAATAATCACATATCTCGTGCTCATCCAGAGATCGCTCGAACTCGCATCACGGGTAAATATACTGCATCCGCAGTTATCAGAGATGACAATATTCAAGCAGCGGCAACAGACACTCAAAAGCCCAGCAGTGTTGATGTCATGAGAGAATGGGAGGATGCCTTAACCGAATACCTTGACTTATCCGATCCTAGCTCTGATGATTTGGATACAATAACTAATAAGCTTCTATTATTTTTATCGGAAGCAATCGTTCAAGTGAAGGGTCCTCAGCATCCTGCCATTAAACACTTCAAAGCTAGACAACAGAAGAAGCATGAGAACACGAATCTATCTTATGCCATGACAAAAAACCCAAAGAGAAAATCCAAACGGGATAAAGAGAAGAAGAGACAGCAGTACAACTATGACATGGCACAGTTCAATTACTACAACCAGCGAAAGAAAGTTGTTCGTCAAATAATGAATACTAATAAATCTGTGACATGTCTCATTCCCATGAATGACCTTGAGAACCATTTTCGAAATGCTTTCGAAGTTGAAAACGATTCATCTCGAGAATCATATCTCAGTGCACATGATGATCCTCTGGCTTTCAGCCCTGATATAACGGCGAAGGAAGCAATTGCAGCTATTCAAGGAATGGCAATTGACTCTTCTCCCGGTCCTGATGGGATTTACGTGAGAGTACTTCGTGAACTCAAATGCGGTGTGACAATAAGCCTTCTAGCGAGCGCAATACTAAAGAAGAATTACGTTCCAAAGAAGCTCCGCCTTGGTAGAACAATACTTATACATAAGGGAGGTGATCCTAAAGATGTTAAGACCTGGAGACCGATTACCATATTTTCAGTTGTTCGGCGAGTCATTGAAAGAATATTCGATAAAAGACTTCGTTACTACGTCCAGTTGTCAACTCACCAACGAGGATTCGTGTCAAGTCCGGGAACGCATATAAACGCATCACTGTTGAACAGCTGCTTGAAGAATGCCAAGGAGTTGAGGAAAAGTTGTTGTGTCACATTTCTCGATGTGAGCAAAGCGTTTGACAACGTAGGGCATAGTCACATTCGACAAACTCTAAAAAGTCTTCCAATTCCACAACAGCTCCAAAACATCATATGCTCCCTAACGTCGGACAACATAATTCAAATTGAGTCGAATCGAAATAAATCGAAACCAATTTCGATAAAAAGAGGCGTTCCCCAAGGTGCTCCACTATCTCCTACCATCTTCAACTTATCCATAGATCATATCATCAAAGAGCTTACCGAAAAAGAAATTTCAGATCATCATGGTTATAATGTCGTTGAATCATTAGACAATATATCAGCAATGGCTTTTGCTGACGACATAGTTTTAGTAGCCAGAAATTCGATGTCGTCAGCAGATTTGACTTCAATAGCTGAAAATGGATTGAGAGAGATAGGTTTGGTCATAAACAATTCCAAAAGTCACGCAATCAACATCGTAAATGGTGCGTTGTCAGATATCCCAGTGACAACCACGGAAGGATTGATAATTAAGTCAATCGGTAACAATGACCGAATAAAGTATTTGGGAATAGATTTTAGTTCAGAAATTGTATTAAACAAGGAGAAAATAATACGAAATCTACAGGACGATCTTGAAAAGATCACTTCTTCTGACCTACTCCGACCTGACCAGAAACTCAATATTTTAAATCAATTCACCTGGCCAACACTGATTTACCCGCTCCAATGCGCCCCTTTGTATCGTTTAACCAAGTCTTTCTTAGACGATATCGATAGACTTGTCCGAAGTGCAGTGAAACAAATATTGGGGTTACCAACTGACACTCCGAATAGCTTCATCTATGCCCCTAGTAAATTCAGAGGACTGGGAATAATGAAGGCAACATGGGAAGCATTCATACAAAATTATAATATCTGTCGTAAGCTATTGAGCGTTGACGATCAATTACTACAGGCAACAAGAGATTTTAAAGGAGAAATGTTGCACTGTATCAATCAACTCGACCTATCACCAACACTCACATTCCTACATTCCCCAACAATCCCTGAAATGGTTGATGCTGGAACATTACAAACATCAAATAATGATCTCATCAACGTTGCAACAGAGAAGAAAACTCCGACTGGCCGTGAATTGAGAAGCGCGCTGAGACAACGCTCGTTTGAAGACTGGGCGAAACTTCCTCAGAAAGGCAAAGGAGTCGAAGCTTTCTGCGATACCCCACAATCAAACTCGTGGGTTTATTCAAAGCAACAGCTTTCATCATCAGAATGGACAACTTCCATAAAAATGTCTTGCAATGTCGCAGCAGTTCGAGCCGTTCCCGGACGATCACTCGAGGGCAACCGTTGCCGCCATCCAGGCTGCAACGAGATCGAAACAATTGCCCATGTCCTCGGGTCGTGCCGGAAAGGTGAACTGCTGCGGAATAACCGCCATCACACCATCAGAACAATGATCGCTGACCTATTTAGAATGAATAAATGGGAGGTGCACGAGGAGGTGCATTGTCACTCTGCCTCAGGCTCGAACCGTAGAGTGGACATTATCGCAATACGGGGAGACAGAGAAAAAGTTCTAGTTCTCGACCCCACTATTAGGTTTGAAAAGGGAGTGGGGCACGCGGAAGAAGTAGATGCGGAGAAGAAGGAGATATATCGTCCCTGTATTCCTCACCTCGCGGAACGTTATGGAATTCCTGAGGAATACTGGGACGTTGTAGGACTCCTGCTTGGAGCAAGGGCAGCTATTCCCACATTTTTTATTACTTTTTTCAAATCATTTAATATACCGGTATCAAAATCATTAATTCAAGAAATAGTTTCCACAATATTAAGAAAATCATCACATATTCTCCACAATCATCTCTTCAGCGTATCTCAATCTACTTGAATTCTCATATTTTTTTTTTTTATATAATAATTAAGTTTTTGATCTTATCACTATATTTGTATAACTCATTTTCACTTTCGGCAATTATAATTCCAAATTCGTAGTAAGCTGGACCTTCATGGTCAGTCATCAAGAAGATGAACAGCCGTCAATAAAAATGATTTTCTCTCTCTATATATATATATATATATATATATATATATATATATATATATATACATATATATATATATACATATATATATATATATATATATATATATATATATATATATATATATATATATATATATATATATATATATATATATATATATATATATAGGCTCATCATATTGACTTTTAATAAAGTTGTAAAATCGGCAGTTATAAGAAAACAAGTCTGATCAACTTCATTCCAGTAGATGACTCCTTATAGTGACATATTATGTCACTATAATGCATTGAGCTGAAGGGAATTATTGTTGACAATAACCGAGGATAAAGGTGCCAGCCGCCTGCAGTGGCAAGAAACAGTTTGTTTCAATGTTTATTTACTAACAGCTAATAGGAAATACCGCTTATGTAGAAGAAGAGAATAGAATCAGATAAAGCAGGCCTATAGAATTGGTTCGTGAAATATCCATATTGAGACAATTTAATTTCAGAAAATGTATTAAATAGGTTAGTTATCACGATAATAAATTCATGAATCAAATCAAAATGTAGGCCTATCCATAATTTGAGGACATTAGGTTAAATTTGAAAGTAGAATTTGAACATTTAAATTTCTACATTTTGAATTACATTTTAAATGAAAAAAAGTAACTGAATAAAAAAAAAAAAAAATTTAAATAAAAAAGGAAAGTAGAATGCACACATTATGATCTTCGTTGCAATGCAATGATTGGAATTTACATGATTTCAAATATGATCCTGATGAAGGAACTTCCACAAAGTAGAATATGTTAAATATAACATACTATATAATATATAATGTTTAATATATATAATAATATGTTAATATAGACAAATCTGTATATTGTGAAATTTGAGTTTTCAGAGATGAAGAACAGAAAGTCTGCAGCTTCGATTTTCATTTTGAATCTTGTTTTCGAGCACTAATCTGGTTCATATATTGATTTGATAAATCTTGCAATATCCGTGTTATCGCAAAATTTACTTGTTTTTATATAGGATCGATTCTCATTATGCACTTAGGCCTACTAGAACCAAACTAAGTTAGAACCAAGAACCAAATTTGTTTTGCGCGAACGACGATTTTGTATAAGCAAGATTATACTGGAAACATTTTCCCTACCGGAAGCATGGGCGACAACATGACGATTCCACCGCCATTTCTATTAAAATAGATATTAATATTAATAATAATATATTATATTAATATAATAATAAATATCCAATAAATATAATATATAAATGAATAAATGAATAGTGAATATATAAATAAATAAATAGATCCAGAGAAATAATAAAAAAAATATATATATATATTGGTCACACATTATATACACATAATTACAGAAACACTCATCATAAAATCCTACAAAGCCTGTAATGCTGGCCTGACTGTAGGGGTAAGATAACATATTATTTTTGGACATATCGTGTTTCTCTCCTACTGGTATTGAAAACAAAAATTAATAAATACACAAAGAATATAACTTGGCATAGCTTGAGAGCTTGAGTATTACTATAATTAATACTAGGCAAAACGCGTTATGTGTTTCCGCGTTGATGGATGAGCTGGAACATATCAACTTTTCTTTGGATTGGTTATTGTATTTGTATATATATATATATATATACACCTTGAGATCCAAACCATTACATCACTGCCATCTTATTTTCCATTAATAATTGGATGAGCGAAGCGAAGACTCAATTACACTATACCGAAAAATAAGTGCCTGTTTTTTTTTTTTTTTTTTTTTTTTTTTTGTTTTTTTGTTTTTTTGTTCGCGCTCCACAGGTCAGACAAAAATTCAAAATCAGTTGAAACTTGGCACACACATGAACCCCTATCTGACTTGATGCTGTATAGTTTTGAGGCACGATCGGTTGAACAACTTCTGAGAAAACTCATTCCAAAGTTTTCAAAAATCCCATTAGAATAAGCCAGAGGAAAACATTCGTGAAAAATATTTCATCTGAGAGGATTCAAATTCTCAGAGAACTTCAATCTGATAATGATACACATTATTCCGAACTTTTACTCAAATCGGATCAGCCGTTTCGATGTAAAAAAATATATAATGTTATTTGTGTCAATTATTCAAAGCTATTAAGATACCTATTAAATCAAAGCAACAAGTGTCACCACTTGACTGTAAACGATTAAAACAAAGCCTTCTTTATAATTATATAAATTATTAATGGAAAATAAGATGGCAGTGATGTAATGGTTTGGATCTCAAGGTGTATATATATATATATATATATATATATATATATATATATATATATATATATATATATATATAATGTTTTATATATAATACACCTTGAGATCCAAACCATTACATTATAAATAAAGCCCTTACTTGATCAACCGGAAATTTTATCTTTATCTTTATCATATATATATATATATATATATATATATATATATATATATATATATATATATATAATAACCAATCCAAAGATAAGTTGATACGTCCAGCTCATCCATCAACGCGGAAACACATAACGCGTTTGCCTAGTTTATATGATAATGAAGAAGGCTTTGTTTTAATCGTTTACAATCGAGTGGTGACACTTGTTGCTTTGATTTAATAGGTATCTTAATAGCTTTGAATAATTAACACAAATAACATTATATATTTTTTTACATCGAAACGGCTGATCCGATTTGAGTGAAAGTTCGGAATAATCTGTATCATTATCAGATCAAAATTCCCTGAGAATTTGAATTCTCTTAGATGAAATATTTTTCACGAATGTTTTCCTCTGGGTTATTCTAATGGGATTTTTGAAAACTTTGGAATGAGTTTTCTCAGAAGTGGTTGAACCGATCGCGCCTCAAAACTATACAGCATCAAGTCAGATAGAGGTTCATGTGTGTGCCAAGTTTCAACTGATTTTGAATTTTCGTCTGACCTGTGGAGCGCGAACAAAAAAACAAAAAAAAAACAGGCACTTTTTTTCGGTATAGTGAAATTGAGCCTTCGCTTCGCTCATCCAATAAACATTGATATAAATATCAATATAAATATATATAGATATGAATATTTTTTATAGAAATATAGTTTTATGTGGTGATTACAGTTCAATGTATTTATTATGAGTCGGATTATTCTGATCATCAACATTTACTTGATTGAGGCCCAGTATTACCAAGTCCAGTTAGCTTTTATCTGACAGTTCAAACTTGTTATCACCATGGTTACCTGTGCTATTTGTTTTCACCAACTTTCAGAAAAATACTAACTGGCCGTGGTAATACCGGGCCTAAGTAGTGTAATGTTTTTATTTCGATTATTGCGAGATTCTACGTATAGAAGACGTCAATGTGGAAGGGAAGAAATGCTATTTGTCTTTCTGTTTTCATGGATGAAAAGTTGAGAAGGTTTATAATTTCAACAATACGTTGAAACGTGGAGTGTAATGTATGTATGTAATGCAATGTAATGTAATGTATGTATGTAATGTA
>OZ023328.1:51232061-51239561 GCA_964007535.1 Brachyptera risi
ATCAGCTGTAAAGTTTATAATTTTACAATGAAAAACTAGTGATAGGCCTGAATTGGTATAATTAGACTTATATTAATTAAATAATTGTGGCCAATAAGTACTTCATCCAAGGATTTTTTCAGAAGACTGGACGAAACCATCAAAAATCCAGTTATAAGAATAGATGGATGAAAAAAGTTGCATATGTTTGGTCGTGAACAACACATTTTTTTTCGTACAAATTCTTCTCGTCTGCTCTTCTTTTCTTGAAAATTTTTAATCTTTTGAATTTTTATTGATCATATTTTTATTCTATTGAAATAATTCTCAAAAATTCCGTCCGTTTGGTTATTGGCAGAGACTTGAATTAATTACAAATCAAAAACAAATGTGGTTGGATAGAAAACAGAAGCTTATATTGAACGTTCATAAAGAAAAAAAGTAAAGTTGGTCTCTCGTGGAATAGGTCTTCATATTACAAAGTCCGATTAACTTATTCTGAGAGTTATAGAAGCTGGATATCCATAGTGATAACATCACTTAAATGCCAATTAGAACTATCGGTAATTCCGGCACTAATTGCAGCAATTCCATTTGTCCTTGACGTTTGATAACTCCCTTACTGTTCTTCTTCTTCAATTGTATTCGTGATCAGGCTTTTATAACCCTTACGACATGACGTCATTCTCAGCAGCGATAAGACAAGGACATTTCTAGATTCAGCAAACAGAAGAGAACAAATTAATATAATTAGAATCCTCTATTATGAATCTCTCCAATACTGTAAATTGCATTAGTATACTCCTATCCACGAAAGAAGAAGGTCCCCTACCAACTGAATAGTTATAAAAACTTCTGTAATCAGCTGAGGGTTGGTAAAACGGGGAATGGAGCACGCCTATTTCCCAAATGGTTATTATTGGATGAGCAAAGCGAAGACTCAATTTCACCGTGCCCGAAAAAAAGTACCTGTTTTTTTTTGCGCTTCACAGGTCAAACGAAAATTCAAAATCAGTTGAAACTTGGCATACACAAGTTTCCTTATCTAACTCGATACTGTATAGTGTTGAGGCGTGATCGGTTGAACCACTTCTGAGAAACATAATTTCAAAATTTTCAAAAATCTCATAATAACCCAGAGGAAAAAATCGTCAAAAATATCTACTTCGAGAGAACTCAAATTCTCATGGAATTTCAATATAATAATTATACACCTTATTCCGAACTTTCAGTCCAATCAGATCAGCCGTTTTGATGAAAAAAAATATATGATCCAATTTTTTTAAATCACTCAAAGCTACTAAGAAATCAATTGAATCCAAGCAACAGGCATCACCATCAATTGGAAACGATTTAAACAAAGCCTTCTTTATTATCATAGAAATTGATTAAGACATAGGATGGCAGTGACATAATTGTTTGGATCTCAAGGTATATATATATATATATATATATATATATATATATATATATATATATATATATATATATATATATATATATATATATATATATATATATATATATATATATATATATATATAAATAAATAACCAATCCAAAGATATAAGTAACTCAACGCGGAAACACATAACGCGTTTGCCCAGTTATTCTCAATTTTTGAGGTTATTAATTCATTTTTAGATATCATTAATCCTCAATAGTTGCATAAAAATCAAACATATCGAATTTAATGTTTGTCATAATAGTCAAAATGAATGTAATGGTAATACATGTAATTAAAAAAATTGAAAATAATGAATGCTCATGTTTCCAGGTGACAGTGTGATGTCCCAACAGCAAATGAGTGAGATATGCATGGGGTGTATCTGCGAGGCCAGCTCGTCATGTGACCGCACGCTCGGGTGCAACGAACGAGGGGTGTGTGGCTTGTTCTCGATAACCAGGCCGTACTGGATAGACGGAGGAATGCCAGTCATCACAGGTGACGACAAGAGGAGAATTGGAGGTGAGAATTGGGGCTGATTACTGGGGGGGAGGGTATGTCTAGAAATCTTACATGTGCAATGTTGTAACACAAAATATATCAAGCTAGATGAAGAAGTATACATCGCGGCGAGCATTTTGGCGTTTGTCCCAAGGCGAAAGACTCACGCATCCACACACACACACACACACACACACACACACACACATCCAATATTTACACACATGAATACAGCAGATGATTTTAACGATACAATGACGATGAATTGATAATGGTGATAGGTTAGACGAAAACATAATTCAATTAAAATGTAGAATAGTGCTGATTAATTTTTCTAGAATTTTATTTATTAATTTTATTTATTTTAAGTATAAAAACGGTATGTCAAAGTGTCAATATACATTCATTCTCTCATCTTTAAAAAATTCATTGTAATTGCTTTAGCATAAAAGGCCCAGGTGTTGCACCTAAATCTTCGAAATGTGGAATAATGGCTAAAATATGATCTCATATATGGATTACAGTACCTCGCTGTTGTACTGAAATTGTGTATTTGAGAAAAAAGGGTTGAGAAACACTGATCTGGGTCACTAATATGAGAGCATTGTTTACAAGCATCTAGTGGCCCTCATTACTCGCACACGTTCTTATCATAAGAAAACCAATCTCGAGTGGGATTAAAATGCGAAAAACGATTGATTACATTTTACTGCAAAAGCTGTCAGGTTTCAAGTTTGCACACTGATACAAAGCCAGCGATAAGATAATATAAACTTGATTGAAAGTGTTATATACACTTGCGGTCACTTTAAGTGGTCGATCAAGCTACATTAGAATGCATTTTTTTAGAAAATATACTAAATATTCGCTCTAAAAGTAGAAGACAATGTAAATACGCACTCTACGCATGGTCTATGAGAATATTAGCTTCTGCATGTGCGTAATTTCATTCAAATTCAAATTTTAATTTTGTAAAAATCTTTTATATGACCGCAAGTGTACAATATGAAAACAAGTCATGTAATATAAAATATAACAGAATTACATGTATTAATGAAGACTTTTTGGTGTCGTGGTTTATATAAAAAATTCCCATTTCTAAAACTATTTGTATTTACTGTATATGCATACATTTTCAAGTCGATCAATATAATATTTTTCAATGGAGTATGACAACCTCTGACCCCACCAGAAGTTAGTTTATATGGGGTACGATTGTGCGGAATGAGACGATACCCTGACGATAGGGGAGAGAATTTTACAAAACTCATGAAAAACGGCGGGATTATATCATTAAATATTAATATGTAATTCATTTTGTTGTAGCTTTCGAACGATGCGTGGTGGATCCGTATTGCGCTGCGGACACAGTCCACGCTTACATGACAAAATACGCCAAGGTAAAAACTATTCGTTTATTTCCTATTATCCAAGGCAAGGAGTGGGAGCGGAAGAGCGTGGGTTTCAATCCTACGAATATACGCTCCATTTCTTCACAATCACTTTATTTCCGGTATTACCAAGTCCAGTTAGCAGTTATCTGAGAGTTGGTGAAAATAAATATCACAGGTAACCATGGTGATAGCAAATTTCATTTGCCAGTTGGAGCTACTCCCACGTTGGTAATACCCACCGTGCTTAAGTGTGTTAATGTTTGTGTACATTTTAGTTTATACAAAAATAACGAAATAATCAAATGGAGTAATTATAATACGATATATAGAAGCTGTATGAGATACGGATCTCTTAAACCTTTAAGGCATATGAGGTTTAAGGCTCTTGAAATCAACATCTTATAAGTATAAGGCACTTTTTTATATATAACTACTGACATCAACAAACAACCATAATCATTAAAGTATACAATATTGATTTATTTATATTGCGTTTAACGACGTAATGTAGGCCTACTGATGACTACGATCTATTGGCGACGGTGAATGATATATGAGATGATGGGATGATGAGATGATGGGATGATGAGATGATGGGATGATGAGATGATGGGATGATGAGATGATGGGATGATGAGATGATGGGATGATGAGATGATGGGATGATGAGACGATGGGATGATGGGATGATGGGATGATGAGATGATGGGATGATGGGATGATGAGATAAAAGGATAACAGAAAGTATTGTGTTGTAGGATTGTGACAATAACGGCGTCATCAACTGCAAGGACTACGCTGCCATCCACAACTTGGGCGCCGGGTGTGAAGGGACGGTGTATCCAGCCTACCAGAAAGATCTAGACAAATGTCTGAAAAAGTTTAATATCAATTAATAGGGAGGCGTTGTGCTCAAATAAGCATTTTGTTTGCTGTTTCAAAGGATTTATATTTGATACTGAAAGCATGGCGTATAGTGACACCAACATACTTTATCATATTTACAAAGAAGGTGACCCAACTCCCATACTAAAAACATAGAAGGTATTTGTGCTTTCTTGCGGTCAGTTCAGAGTCAAAGGTCCTGATCGCCTGTCACGATTTAGCGGATTTCCTTGTGAACTAGATGTAAATAAGAGTGGCTAAGGTACCGGTAGCATTGTAGTGATCGCGTTGTAGTTCGATATAAAAGCGATAGTTACGCTACGAGCAGATGGGACCCTGGACGCAGATTCTGAACACGGAAATATTCAACTTAGAAGACGTGAGTCGGTTCACCTCCTCTATATTATGATAAAGTAAGTTGGTATCACTACATCGTGGTGACAGAGAGGAAGCTGGCCATTGGTTGTTTTCTGAATGTTTCATCGAGTTTATAATCAACCAAATATTATTATTCACTGCCATCTAGATATCTATTGCGCTTCATCTGAGTCACGGCCTTCTTTATTCAGGTTTTTCAGTTCTGAAAAGAAGCGACTGTCTTTGCAGTCCAGAAGGCGGTGATCGGAGACGATGAAGGAAATTTACCTTCTGTTATAGCTATAGTTGGCCTAACTGTTTGAAGTTTAATTGTTTGACTATCTATAGCTATATTTGTTATATCTAGCCAGTTGTTTCACCAGTTATGCTCCTTTGACGATTATTTTTTTATGTATTTATAAATATCTGATACGTTTTCAATATATAAATTATATTTAATATATACAATTCGAATTGTAATGTTATCTCTGGTAGATTATACCAACATATCAATATTTATTTGAAACAATTGTGTATTTTTTAATAATAGTTAGTGTAAGTTTTGTCATAAGTTATGTGTAATTAATAAATGTATTATTAAATAGCCATCATGTCTGGTTCTGAGAGTTATTATCATGTATATTCTCAATATTTTCTCATGAAATAAAAATATCATCCAGTAGGTCGCCAATTAAAAAGTAGTGAAATAACGGATTTGATAGAATTTTTTGAAATTTGATACGAAATTTTAGTTTGTGTCAATAAAATATACACACCACTGAGAGATTATCCATAACACGCTTCATTTCATTCACGGAATGAGTAAGAAGCGGAGCTAATTTTCTGTGAATATTTGTAAATATCATCAATTGTTTTCCTTGAATTTGTATCCCAATTCTAACTGTTAAATATGTCGTATATAGACGCATCACAATCCGTACAAATGAAAATTTGAAGCATGTTTAGTTCCATTGTTTGTCTGCAAATCTGTACAAAAGATTCCTTTTTTTGCAGACAATGTTTAGGTTGGGTATAATGTGCGTCCAAGGTGTAGAAATATAAATGAGTCAAATAACGGGTATAGGGTTCTACCTAATCGAATATCGGTAAATGTAAAAACAAAATGTTGGTTTAAAAAATCACGTTCGTCTTCTTTTTTTAAAAAAATATTGATTCAATTGAAAAAATATTTTCTATGACAACTCCGGAAACTGCCTCAAACCTGCAACTGTCTCATTATTGACTCAAACTTATTATACAAAATGGCGCGGAGACGGTTCTGTCCAGAAACGCTCGTCTTCTTACATATTGTTGTGTGAAGACGACAACAATGTCCCCCAAATTGTGTTCTCCAATCACACTTTGTTTATCTCCAACATTTCTAGTTGCTATGGTAACCTGGCAAACATTCTATCTCTCTACACATCCAGTACATTCACATGTTTTGTCAAGAAGGCTCTGAAATTTATCATTCTGACAATACTTTTTCGAGAAACAGGTAAGTTTGCAATTTTTTTAGTAACTATGGATAACAATGAATACAATAAGATATTACAAATCATCAGACCCGGTTCTAGGCGTAAGCGACGTAATGCGGCTGCTTAGGGCGGCATATTTCTTCTTGAAATATACGATTTATTTGATTTATATATTAGTTACATTTTAGTAGCATCATCAAGAGGATGCTGAAGGCACCCTTCAGAAAATTGAATATATTTAACCATGATTTAATCACGCCTAATGTTTGTGCTGTGGTTGTGCTACTTTGTGCCGTTGAAATTTCCTTGTGTGCTGCCTACTGCCCCGAAATCCCATTATGTATTCATTTATTTTCATCCAATTTGGAATTACAATATCTCACATAATACATAGTAAAAGTAATGTTAAAATCTAATTCATATGGATAATCAAATTAGGAAGTTAAAACAGCCAGAGTTAGAATACCGAAGTTAATATTAGATTTGTTTATTAGGTATTTTAGGTATATATTGTGAGGTATATTTAATACCTTAATCACCAGATATGTATTTTTCATAAAACTCAGTCTTATACTTACCTACATCTGTTGGGCTTACAGCTCGACCTGCTCCTGATCCTGATCCTGCTCCTGATCCTGATCCTGATCCAGGACCAACTCGTGATGACGAAGCACTGTTCGTGCCGGCCTCACACCATCAACAGCTTGTACTCGATGTACGACAACTACTCGTTGTTCACGTCGCTGATCAGAGAGGAGAAATACCAGAAAGAAGCGGTGCTTCAGGAGATCGTGGAGATGCCGTCTTGGGCAAACGTCTACAAGATGCATGCGGGTAGATTCAGTAAGTATTCATCTCATTCACTACTTATTGTGAACATTATCACATACTACATCCACATCCACGATGTATAGTGATACCAAAGATATTCTAGCGCTCTCTAGTACATACTACAAGTATTGTGCTGGCCTATGAACGCGATTTGCGTTTCGGTTTAGCAAGGTGGTGGAATTGAGGCGAGCTCAACAATCAGAAATCGTGTAACTCTCGTCACTGATTGGTCATTTTATCATCATGGTGGCTTAGAAAAACGCTTAGTGAATTCGCAATCCGAATAACATATAGGTATGGAAGCCCAGCATTACAGGTGAGGGGCTAGAAGATTGATTATTGTTTGCTTAACGACCCCACCAACAACTAGGTTATACGGAGGTACGAATGAGCAGGGGATTATGAATGTATGAAGTGATGATATATGAAAGGATGTCTACAAAAACCCATGCCTTATGCGAGACTCGAAGCCACACCCAACGGTGACTTCAGTTTCTAAAGTGGTGCCTCAGCTGACCGAGCTACTGAGGGTGGCGGGGTTAGAAGAGAGTGGTGTTAGCAAAGCGGGGCCGGCAACATTGTGTGATATATTTGGTAGTAAATGTTTCGGTATATATTTTCGTCTATG
>OZ023328.1:51244561-51259561 GCA_964007535.1 Brachyptera risi
TCAGAGCCAAAGGTCCCGATTGCCTGTCACGATTTAGTGGATTCCCTTGTAGACTAGATGTAGATAAGAGTGGCTACGGTACCGGTGGCATGTTGAACTCACAAAATCTATAATTTTCGTAAAAAAACAAATGCAACTGCTAACATTATAATTCTACTGAGCCGTGTATAGCATTGTTGAGTATTGTTATTTTATATATAGTTCGGTATAAAAGCGATAGTTGCGCTACAGGCCATCGGGACGCTGGACTCGGGAACTGACGCCGGAAATATTTTATTTTCAATACCCGAGTTGGAGCACCTTCTTTATATTATGATGAAATAGGTTGGTATCACTTTAATCGATCTCATTTATATCAGAAGGGGTTTTACTGATGATAAAACCATAAGTTATAACAAGTCAATTTGCGGCGTCCCCACTGTCACCACAGGGTAACTTATTGACCAGGGTGATATTTGTTTTGAAAATCTTGTGAATGTTTATTATGGATTGATAATATTTTAGAAGATACTTTTCTGCACGATGTGAATTAGTTTCACGATTTGATTACTTCTTGAGGTATTTGATCGTGTTTGGTATCGATGTGTTTGTAAAACAGCTGTCTTTGGGCCAAACTACAAATAAACAGTTCAACCATATGCGCTTGGCGTACATTTTTCTTTTGTTTATTGTCATAACTTTCTTCAATTCACATATAGATAGCAGCGCTACTTTCAACTTCTGATTCTGGAAGGGTTGTACCATGAGGTTGCCGACCAATCAGGGGGCGCCTGAAGAGCGTAAACCGGAATAAAGTTGACTCGGTTGTGTGACATAGGTTTGGGTTTCCAACCTTATCTGAACCCTAACCTTATTTTACAACCATCCATTCATAAGTAGGCTACCCAGAAGCCCATGTCACACGACCGAGTCGACTTTATTATGCTATACGTTCCCAATCACCGCCCTTCAGCTAGTCATACCGTTTACCTGGAGAATACGTGTAGGCCTATCTCTTGCTTGAATTCCTAATTGGTTTCCTAATCATTCTGATTGATGTAAACAAACTACATTTTGATTTTTTATCGATGCGATTGAACCGATTCATGTGAAACTTCGGAATAAGGTGGATCATTATTATTTTAAAATTTCACGAAGATTTTCATTTCTAAAAAAATATGTTTTACAAATTTCTCCTCCGGGTTATTCTTATGAGGTTTTAAAAAAATTCGAAAAGAGTTTTCTCTGAAGTGGTGCCACCGATTGCGCTTCTAAACTATAAAGTATCGAATTAAATGAAGACGATACATGTGTATGCCAATTAAGTTTCAAATGAATTTGTACTTTTCGTCGACATGTGGAGCGCCAAAAAAATGTTCGTTAATTTCGAATATGGTGAAATTGAGTTTTATCTTCGCTCATCCAATTACTTCCTTTTGGAATGGTAACATCACTCTTGCGGCGTCCCAGCCTGAAGATCCTACCTTGTCACTCTTGGTCCTTTTTTCAACACAAATTTACAATAACAATGAAATAAAAATCACCACTCAAACAATACTACCATAATAGTAATAAATAGCGAAAACAAAAACGAAAGGAGAAAGGTATAATAAAAAATTATAAATAAACCACCAATCGTAGCGAGTGCGAAGGAGTCACCGTTCGTAGCCATTTCTTTATCTAAAGCGCATCAGATTTCTCTGACCTTGATAACACACTATCCACTTGATTCATCTCAGCTGACAGTCATTTCGCAGCAGTCGCTGGCCAACCATCAACCGAAGATGTTGACTGTCGTGAAAGACGTGCTAGTGTTCCTCGCGCTGTCGATCTATTACATCCTAGAGGCCGTGGTTTTGACGTTAGTTCCGCGGAGGTTCCGTTCGAAAAGTGTAGACGGTGATATCGTACTGATTACAGGAGGCGGTGGAGGCATTGGACGATTGTTGGCGCTTAGGTTTGCCAAACTAGGTGCTATTGTTGTAGTGTGGGATATTAAACAAAAAGGTAAGTGATTGATAGTTAATTAGATTTATGAGATATGTTTATATGAATTGGTATTATTAATCAAGATGATTGAGATTCATGTGAATACTGTCCTATTGAAAAACTGACCTAGCGATTAACCAACTGAGATGTATTGTCTTTGATAAATAATGAATTGAGAGAAATTGGCAAGTCAATTTTTTACTACCCTTGTTTACGTAGGATATCTTTGTGTTTTGACTAATAATAACTAATTAATTCATAATCATAAGTTAGTGAAACCGGCTGTAGATGCATAATTTTTTCTGTTATTTTATATCATTAGAAGAAGGCCTATATATATTTTTCAATTCCCGAATTATTTGATAGTCGTTCTAAAACTACCATGTACTCTACATGTACCCTAACCTAACCTAACATTATAATGGCGTTATTAGATCACGGAGTTCAGAATGGTCGGTCAGTTTTCTATTAGGGCAGTTCATAGATGGAGCGCGGTTGTGAAATCAATTTAAACAATATTCTGGATAAATATAAGATAATTATATATTTGATAAGCTAGAATGGGGATCGGACAGTTGAGTTGTATTTCTTACTTACTAAACGTTCTGAATTATGAGGGCAGTTGCGGGTACAAAGAAAACGCAGCTCTCCCTGAAGTAGGCCTGATAGTTTCGTGATTTTTGTCAAAATCAATCATTATAACGAAACCCAGTTTATTAGACGAGCTTTAGCGAGGATTCAATTTGACATACTGAAAAAAATTGGTGTTCGTTTTTATGTTGTTTTTTCTTTTATTGTCGGTTCTCCACAGGTCAAACGGCTACAGCTATCAACTTCAAACTTTTTTAATTATGGTTCCTCATCTAACTCAGATCTGTTTAGTTTTTTGGCATCATCGGATGTCAACTTTTTTTTTAGAATTTTAGAATTTTCAAAAATGCCCATTAGAATAACACGGCGGAAATTTTTTTTTTTTATTTTCAAAAAAAATGAAATTTCGCGTGAAGTTGAGTTACATTCTTATACACATTTCTGAAAACTTTCAGCTTGATCGGGTGAGCCATTTTGAAGAAAAACCATGAAATGTGCTAAATTGGTACCACTCGGAGCAGTTTTTACCCATTTATAACTTAAGAGCCCGCATCTTAGCTGAGCATGTTTCTCTTCGAAATGCTCTACCCAAATTCGATGTGCGTTTAAAAGTTTGATTGTGGGTTGAAAAGTGAGAAAAGGATAATATTGGAAGAGTTCCAGTAACCACCGCTAGATGGGGGAGTTTTTCATTTCATAATTTGGACAAAATCTAGTTACATTACACATTTTGGCCGAGGAAATTGGGAAAACTGTTGAATAAAAGGTGTTTCAGAATTCCAAATATTGATAAGCAAAGTTGAACTTAAGGATGTGCGTTCAAGATTTATTTCTACTATTATTCGGTGACTGGGAATTAGGCAATGAAAACCATCAAATTAGGCACATTTTGATCCAATTATTGCTCCATAATGAAATCATCATTCAATTTTTGATTAAGCATATCCAATTGTGAGGGTATTGCTCATTCATTGCATTTCACCGCAAGTCTGTAATGTTTGTAGTTCTTGAGATATATGTGGCCAAAGTACACCCTGTAAATCCGTCTAAGATGCGGGCTCTTAAATGTCACCCAATTGGCGAATGTAGGCAAAAGTTTGGCAAAAAAGTCGACATACCATTACTATCCTCTCGACTAACAACGCATATATGGCGTTTTCCTAGTATTAAAATGTAATTAATGTGTAATTGTTCCAAATAACTAAGTTAATACAAACAAAACTTATATGTTGAACGAATTACAATGAATAGGCGTTAATCAGAGACTGATACGAAGTATTTCATTCATGAGCTATAGTTAATAATTATTTACCATATATAAATACTTTATTATTGAAAAATAAAGTCTCTGCCTCACAAAAGGTTGCCCATTAGACACAGTATAATATAAAAATGGAAATAACATATCAATAAATAGAGCAAAATGACAATACAAAAGTGTTTGATGAAAAAATTAATAATAATATTGGGCCATAACCTAGTAAATTGAATATTATAATTGATTACTTCATTAGAATAAGAAGAGGAAAAAAATGCAATATTAAAAAAAGAGGAAAAAAAATATTCGAAAAGTTATTTAAAAAAATACTCAGCTATAGAGTATAGTATTATGTGTGGAAGTGAAATACATATGAGCATGGTACCCGTAACTCAAATGAACATCCTTTTAACACACAACTTGCTCAATGTGATCATTTTCAGATCCCTTTATGGAAAAATACAAATGGGAAAAGGCGCCTAATGAATGTTATCCCTTTGAATTTCAACAAGATACCTCGTAATCTTCAGAATCTTGACAACTATATAGTTCTGTTGAAAGATGTGTTAAAGAGTGGCTCATCTCTACCATTAATGACATTTAATTTTAGTATATGTATGTGGCTGGAAAAACAAATCCCTGATTTCAATTCAATATGTTTACTTTTCAGTTTTTCAATTTTATGTCTTGTATTATCATTATTTCTTTGTAACTTCAGTTTTAATAAGGTTCATTATTCAGGTTGATTTTTTAGAAGCAAATAATTTAAAAAACATGTCTGTTCATTATCTGATTTATTTTTATGTGTACTTATCCCACAGATAAACCCTTTCAGGGTTTTGTGGATTCACGCCCAGTGTCAATTATATTGTGTTATCTAATAAAGAACCTTAAAAAAAAAATGTGAAAATATATATTCAAATTTTAGAAAGAGTGGTTTTAGTCAGAATAATGTTGTTTGTACTGACATAAGAATCTCTAAGAGAGTGCTGAATAATGCAGCAACTTGAGCGGGCTCAAAAGAGAATGCAACAAGTATATCAGGGAAAATATTAATATATTCAAGAGATGGTCGATATACACTATTCAAATTGTTGATGATTAAAATTATGGTTGTATTCTTTTATTTTTTATATGTAATAATATTCAAGTTTTCTATTGTCATTACATTAGTATAAAAGCTTATGTGCCCTAAATAAGAAGATAAGTGACGTAGAAATATTCAATACCACTTGCTAGAGGCAACGAAGCGAAAAGACTCGATTCAACCTGCTTGTGCATACGCTCTACAGGCCAAGCGTCTAATAATGTTTACTGGTTTTGTTACTGTGTAATATTATCTTATGGAGTCGATTTAGAGGAATATCAGTTTTTTGAGGACAACTTTTGAACGGTATGAGATATCAAAAATATGAAAAAAGAGAAACGGATATTTTCAATACATTCAAAATTTTGTGAAATAAAATCATCAACCTTGAATTCTGATATTCTCACAGCTGTGTGTAGACCTACAACTATCAAATGTGTTTGTTTTTTAGCTGTATACAAATATTAAGCGATATAAATATATAAGTTGGACAGTTTTTACTCATACCATATTGAAGTGTCTGTAACGTATTGAAAATCTGATATTTCCCTGAATCGACTTCCAATGGACTCTTAATGTAAGTGCTGATACTTAAATACACACCTCAATCTTATCAATGTGGACATTTGAGAGAGTGTTACATTTTACATTTTATACATTTTACATTGAGATGTATATATATATATATATATATATATATATATATATATATATATATATATATATATATATATATATATATATATATATATATATATATATATATTTATATATATATATATATGTATATATATATATATATATATATATATATATATATATATATATATATTTATATATATATATATGTATATATATATATATATATATATATATATATATATATATATATATATATATATATATATATATATGCATTTGCATTTTATTTCAATCAATCTGTGACAAAAACGATAAATGTGCTTGCTTCATTATACCATTTCCATCGGGCCTACTCTAGCTCTCAATCTCAATCTGAAACGGATTATACTCAAATTAATTATCTTCTTCTTGATATTTATGAATATATATTTTGCTTCAATATTTAGTTGAAGAGAAAATTCGAAAAAATTAAAAAAAAGTACATATAACTTGGGCCTATAATGAATTATATTATGGATAACATAATAATGATCCTTATAAAAACACATTTCACAACAAATCATTCATTAAAATATAAAAATAAAAAATCCAATATATTTTGGTAATCTCAAAATATATCGTGAAACTTGAATAAGCATGCAGTTATGATTGGTATCTCGAAGGCCATGCATTGTGTGAATTGATGATTCGCTATAATTAGTAGGCCTATCGTATCATTAAAAGGCCTATCGTAATAATTGTTCTTTATGCCTAGCAATATTTTATTGTGTATTAATTCGTGGGTCAAAATATATATATATTTTTTAAAAGAATGATAAATTATAAGTGGAGTGCAAATGTCGATTGGTGGAGCGCGCGCCCTCCCTTGAACCCCCTAACGACGTCACTGCCCTCCTGCGCGCGCCTATTAGCCGTATTAGCAGCGTGGATAATTTCAATTAGCCAAGTCGGCTGAAGTGCAAGCTGCTCGCCAAACATGCACCGACCTTCGAGGGCTCGGCCTTGCACACTCATTACACGGCCAGGTCTAGCCTCAAGTACGAGTCACGTGACCGGTCTGACCGGTCTGACAAAGTCCCATGAGGGCGCAGTGGGATTCGTATTATGTCTGTGCAATTTAGGGATGGTTTCAGGCGTAAGAGATGTAGGCACCACTTGGGAATAGGCACCACTTTGGATTTTTACTTCTGCTATAATTTTTTATTTGTATTATATATATATATATATATATATATATATATATATATATATATATATATATATATATATATATATATATATATATATATATATATATACATATACAAATATAAATATATATATATATATATATATATATATATATATATATATATATATATATATATATATATATATATATATATATATATATATATATATATATATATATATATATATATATATATATATATATATATATATATATATATATATATATATATATTTATATACATATATATATATATATATATATATATATATATATATATATATATATATATATATAAATATATATATATATATATATATATATATATATAAATATACATATATATATATATATATATATATATATATATATATATATATATATATATATATATATATATATATATATATATATATATATATATATATACGTATATATATACGCACTCTATTGATGACTATATACGATCTATTCTATTGGCATTAGGTATTTTGGATAGTGTGGAAGAGTCGGTCGTGGCCTGTTATTAAAGAACCATCCCAGTATCAACCTGAACGACAGAGGGAAACCACGAAAAACCCCTGTCAGGATGGTCAACCATGGCGGGAATCGAACCCCGAGGTCTTCTGAATGACGGTTCAGTGTACTAACCACTCAGCCACACGTCTCAGTAGAGGTGTTCCAAATGGGAGAATTAGACGAGAGTGATGGTAAGGTAACTAGGATAAAAGTGGGTTCAGTTTCATTTCAACATTGCGTGCCATGCGTTGGTACCATGTCTGTAGTCTTGGGTGATTATCATCAATTATATCGGTGAAATGCCCGTGGGAGAAACTGTTGCTCCTCTGTGTGCTCTCGCTCGTAGGATCAGGCCACTTATTCGTGGTGTGGGGGCTTGCGTGGCCCCGTGATATCCAGAGCTGTCGTCGGGAGCAATTTATCTGCTCCCAGCAGGGTCACCCATGGCGATATTGTCTGGAGTGAGGGTCTAGACCAAGTTCGGACCCGAGGGGTTAACAACTCCTGAAATCTGGTGTATAGGCCTACAATCGTCATGAAATCTTTCTGAAATCCCGTAAAATCTCCTTTCAATCCCTTGAAATCTGAAAACAGGTGTATACCAAATTTGGAAGTATGTTTTCCCCTCGCTCGGACCGTCTCGGTCAAGTGGAAGCTTTTTGGTGACCGGAGTATTTGGAGGAAGTAGCGAACCTTGCTTTTGTATCTAATTTTATTCACTTGTCACTTTTCTCCTCATCTATCGTCCTTTTCTCTTTTATTTCATATCATATTCTCTTACTTTTCTCTTTCGCGCCCTCTCCCTTCATATGCTCGAAACATCGACAAACGTTGGCAACTATGGCAAAGTACACGGACATAAATATAGGCGTGAAATGACCTCGCTGTCGAAGCGCCTCCAAAACCCTAACATTAACTAACTAGGCAAAGACAGCATATATGCACTGTAAGATGACCAAGATATCCGAATAAGAGTAGTTAAAGTAGTTCTATTTTGCTACTTTATCGACTCTGGTATTCTACACACCTTGACGCATATAAAAAATTCTACATTGTTGGGCAAATATCGAATCTAGAAAGCAGTGGATCTTGGCAACATAATTCTGAAATTATTATTTTTTATATATTTGCTAAATAAAAACAATTGATTGAATTTTTTTCTTCAGAGCGGCTGGTTCGAATTGCATACGAAATCGTGATGATGTGTATCATTTATGTGTACACATTCACAGAAAATTTTATATAATTCGGAGAGATTTTATTTTTCCAATTTTCTTGCCCAGCCTAATATAATGTGGTTTTTAGAAACTTTGACATGATATTTCTCAAATTTGGTCTTACCGATTCATTCCAAAAACTATACAGTTCCAAGTTGGATAAGTTTGCGTGTACAGAAAAAGTTGCATGTCGATCAGTCAAACCCTGCGACCTGTGGAGTGCTTACAAACAAACAAAAAAACAGACACAGCTCTATAAGAGTTGGATGGAGTCTACGCTATGTATCGCTAATCTAATCAACTCTTTGTGCTAGGTACGACTTGATCCCTGTTGTTGTTGTTGTTATTCCAGAGTTGGACGAGACTGTCCGATTGGTCCGGGCGGCTGGAGGTGCGATCCATGGATACACGTGTGACATCTCCGATCGAGAGAAGATCTACGAAGCGGCCGCGAAGATCAAGAAGGATATCGGTAAAGTGTCGATCCTGGTCAACAATGCCGGCATCGTGTGCGGGAAAACGCTCATGGACCTGCCGGATCACATGATCGACAACACGTTCCAAGTCAATATACTCGCGCACTACTGGGTGAGTCAACCAACACCATTAGTATACAGTTATAATTATATATATATATATATATATATATATATATATATATATATATATATATATATATATATATATATATATACATATATATATATATATATATATATATATATATATATATATATATATATATATATACATATATATACACATATATATATATATATATATATATATATATATATATATATATATATATATATATATATATATAATTTTTTTTCATTTTTTTTTTTCATTTTTTTTTTAATTTTTTTTCTTCATCATTTTTTATTGAATGAGCGAAGCGAAGACTCAATTTCATCACACTCGAATCGAAAAAAAAGTGCTTTTTTTTCGCGCTCTACAGGTCAAACGAAAATTCAAAATCAGTTGAAACTTGGCATACACAAGTTTCCTCATCTAATTTGATACTGTATAGTTTTGAGGCGCAATCGGTTGAACCACTTCTGAGAAAACTCAATTCAAAGTTTACAAAAATCCCAGAAGAATAACTCGGAGGAAAAAATTCGTCAAAAATACCCCGCACCATTCCATTATGACTATACAACCTGATCAATCTAGACCCCTCAATAATGTTAGGGCCATGTCGCCACTGGGTAGATCAAATCACATTAGAAATCAGTCTGAAGAAGAAGACAAATGTATTGAACACTATAGCATTCAATCAAGATACCCACTCCAGGTATATGAAAACATGGGAGGCAAAACGAGTAAATTTAATTGAATTTAAAATGCAGGAAAAACGTATGATTGCATACCCCGATGTATTATGATTGACCTCTGAGATGCTCAACACAAGACAACATATAATTTATAAATTACACATCCATACAAAGTATTAATAAATATCAAATAGTTTCTAGTAAAGGTTGAATACAAGGTCACTCACTCTACATACTAACCTTCAAGGTTATGTTACATGACATAACTATGGTCACTAGATCAAATAATAATTGTCAAGCAATCAAATGCACTAGTGACCTCATTCCTACAGAGTTACTCCTGTAAGTGAGCACTTATTTCTACTATGTGATATTTAATTTCTTATTCATGAATATTTAGTGGAAAGTAAATTTATATGGTAATATTTTATATTACCATATTAAAATAATTTGTATAATTGTACTTTTTCTATATATTTATAAATGGGAAATTACAGATGCGACAGTAGAAATAAGCCATGGACGACGGTGAGAATGACAGGTCAAGCTGGGTTAAAGACGAGGGGTTAACAACTCCTGAAATCTGGTGTACACTTGTCATGAAATCTCTCTGGAATCCCTTGAAATCTGAAATCAGGTGTACACCAAATGTACTAGTTGTTCACCCCTCTGACTATGAGCCTGAGGAATAGAAGAGCATATCATTAAAAAACACTTTTGTCGTGATCTTTTCTCTGAAAAGTTTTCTTCTTAACACAAAAGATAAAAGAATAATCTCTTTTGTTATGTTTAAGTTCATTGACAAATTAAAATACCGCTATAAGACGATATACATACTTGTATCAACCAAAGAAGATGGTCGTCGACCAACATAACAAACACAAATATCACCGATACATCTGTTCAGCTGGGTATTTTTGGGTTCAGAGAGATTTACGACTGGCAACACATCTTCAAAAAAGTGGTCCAAGTTTAGGACTGAAACGAATTTCTCTAAAAATAAAAAAAAATCTTCACAATTATTATTCTGTTGGTACAGAAAACCTTTTTCTTTCATGGATCTGCAAGTATATAGTAATACAAATGCCATATATTCGACACGTGTAGATCTTAATTATAATACAATGTGTGGTTAAAACCAATGTAGAAGAAACATCATAGGTCATTATCTGGTGTCTAACACGTGTTTTACTGTTCCGAGATCTCTTCCTACATTATACTTCCTTGCAGCTGATTTAGTCGGGAGAAATCACGGAAAACAATGGCGTGCAGTGGTGAAGTGTACAAAGGTCAAGGGCATTATCTTGCATAAGGAACTATTGAAATTCACCGAGCCCGTATCTTGGACAGATTTACAGGTGCACTTTCGCCACATATATATCAAGAACTACAAACACTACGGACTTGCAGTAAAATGCAATGAATGAGTAATACCCTCACAATTAGATATGCTTAGTCGAAAATTGAAGAATAATTTTATTATGGAGCAATTATTTAATCAAAATGTGCCTAATTTGATGGTTTTCATTGCTTAATTGCCGGTTACCGAATAATGATAGAAATAAAGTAAAAACGCACATCCTTAAGTTCAACTTTTCTTATCAATATTTGAAATTCTGATTTGCCTGTAATCTTACAGTTTTCCCAATTTCCTTGGCCAAAATGTGTCATGTAGCTGGATTTTGTTCAAATTATGAAATGAAAAACTCCATCTAGCGGTGGTTACTGAAACTCTTTCATCCCTTTTTCACTTTTCAACCCATAACCAAACTTTTCAACTCACATCAAACTTGGGTCGAGCATCGCGAAAAGAAACATTCTCAGCTAAGATGCGGGCTCTTAAAGACAGGCAGCATGAATTCTGTGTATTCATCGTAGTTAATAAAGGAAAATATTATACGTCGTCGCATGTGTATATGAAAGTTGTTGCATTTCGTCCAATAGTTTTATTTTAACCTAGATTTCTTGTACAAAGAACTCGATTGAGAGGTGAACGAACCATTACTCGATTTATTTATATTGTAATCAACGACTACTTGTTCTGATGACTAAGATCTATTATTATTTTCGAATATATATATATATATATATATTGGGTTCAACGACTCATTTGAATATGGCTAAAATCTATTGACGTACGAAAATGATATATGAGATGATGGGATGATGAGTTGAAAGGTTATTTTATTATGTGTTTTGGATAGTGAGAAGAAGTTCGTCGTGGCCTCTTGTTGAGGAACCATCCCAGTATCAACCTGAACGACAGAGGGAATTCACGAAAAACCCTGTCAGGATGGTCGACAATGGCGGGAATCGAAATATTACTTTTAAGTTTTAACGCACTGTAATGGTAACTGTGATTTATTGGCGTATGTCGTGTATGAATGATTAATGAGAAGATGGGATGGTGCAAAGATGAAGGTTTCCTAATTAAGAGGCCGCTAGAGTCGATTGGATGGAGCACCAAAACGTGCTACAGTATGAGTAAAATCTCGCAACTTCTTGACCTGTCATTAAATATTCTTGAAATTTTCAACAATGGTAGATGAAGAACGTGTCAATGACGATACATATTAATATGTTCAAAGTAGTGAAATATATAAATATGAGATATAATATTGAAATAAACATGTAATATTATGTTTTGAAATATCTTAAATGACTTTCCATCATATCATGTGATGATCTTTAAGGAAATGAAACAATTATTATTAATATTATCATAATTATAAACTCAACATAGGGTAAAAAAATCAACGTATAAAAAAACTTAAAATTCACTATTCAATAATCATGGCTATATATATATATATATATATATATATATATATATATATATATATATATATATATATATATTTATATATATGTATATATATATATATATATATATATATATATATATATATATATATATATATATATATTTATATATATGTGTATATATATATATATATATATATATATATATATATATATATATATATATATAATATATATATATATATATATATATATATATATATATATATATATATATATATATACTGGGAAAACGCGGGATTCACGTTGTGAGATGAGCATAGAAGTATGGAACTCTAGAATGAAAAATAGCTTGTCAGCTCAATTTACATCTACGGACCTTAGATTACTTCAAACGTTCAAAAACCTCACCTGCACCTTGTTGATATTTACAGTGCTGCAACCTGTCGTATATACACTTTGCAAAACAAATTGATCCAAATATTCAATAAAATGTATACTTTTCGTTCACTTTGTTATTCCTCATCGGATTGTTGCAAAAATATCTGAAAAGGGGTATAATAGTATTGTTGATATACGTTGAGAATTTGAGAGCTTTTGAAAAATTCTTGTTTCTCAAGTATTTTTCCTCCGTGTTATTCTTACGAGGATTTTTCAAACCTTACGATTTTTTTCCGTAAAAATATTTCTGACAGATTTTTCTGAAAAACAATCCCAACCTATTCTGATATGACAGAAATATGTAGAAAAAGTTTCAAGTTGATAGATATTTTTTCCTGACCTTGATATTTTTTGCCACGCACAAAATTACAAACAAAATTACAAACAAAAAAACAAACATAAAAACGAAACCCATTTTTTTTCGGTATGTGGAATGCAATCTTCGCTACGCTCATCTGATAAAGGTCTAAAACCTCTTCCTCCCAATTATCCTCACCGGTTTCTAAGAAACCATCATCCCATCATCCCATCATCTCATCAATCATTAATCCGACCCGACACACCTTAATTATCATTACATATGTCGTTAAACCTCATATAAATGTATAAAATCCAGCATTATTTATAAATTAGTCCATGTTACGGTGCCTTGTCGCTCTCATTATACGACCCAAGCCATTTGCATGTTTTTGTCAAGTAGCAGCAACAGGTAAAGTGGTTGTAGTTCGCTGATTGCGAGGCATTTCACTTTTCAACCATGAGGTTCCGGTCGCGGCTGACAAACTGTCTTGAACTTGATACAGTATAATCATGTTTCCAGTTGGATGAGCGAAGCGACAACTGCTGGTGCAAGTAGGGCGAAAAACCACAATTATTTTCTAGTTGAGCAACAACGTTCGAAAAGTTGAAGATTTCAAAATTGTGTGGAGAGAAAATTTGGAATTTGAAAAATCAAAATGGACAACATATCCAAAATATTTTTATTATATTCTATGATAACCAGAAATTCAAAAATCAATGAACCCGTTTTTTTTTCAATGAAAACTCAAGGAATTATATTGAAGATAGGTTAGGCCTACTCCATTATGGTCTATATAACCGAGATGAGTTAAGGCCCATTCACAACCGAAATTAACAGTAAAATTAGCATTAGCAGTAATGTAATTATTTAGTGGCTGTTCACAACAATAATTTAGCATTAAGGATCAGCCAATGAGATGGCTTGTTTACATTAGCTGATGGCCGATGGGATTAACGATGCGCCTGCTCGACATCGTCCGAACGATAGAAGCCTGTGGCGCGCCAAACGTTTACTCAAATCTGATTGGTCAGTGCTTACACCAAGCTGTAAAATTAACAGCAAGGTTTGGAGTTTGCAAACCTTGCGCTTACTGCTAATGCGTTACGGCTAATGCGTCGCATTGTGAACGGAGTGCATGGGGGCCATAAGACAAATATTGCTGTTAATGCTAATTTTACTGCTAATTTCGGTTGTGAATGGGCCTTTACTACGTATCTGTGTCTCGGCAGTAGCTTCACACCGCTGTGTATACTGATTAATTGACGACTCGAAATAGGCGTGGCTTCACCAGTCGGCCAGTTGGATCTATATAATTTGTAGTCATTTGAAGATACCCCGATTGGATATTTGAGTTTGACTACAGTTCTAACAGCCCTGTTGATTGGACGGTGTGATTTGTGACGTCAAGGGGGCGGAGACTGCGAGTCGGCAATAGCATTAACCACAATTCTATTTTTAGACACATTCGGACAAGAAATGTACGAAAACGGTCTTCTTGATTACAATATGTCATTAAAATTCACATTGAAGAATCTTAAAGTTCAATGTGGCTCTGATATTTGTCGTCACCAAGTGGGTAATTGTGGTTAATGCTATTGAGTGAGATAAAAAGCTGTAATATAACATTATAAAAGTAATATTCTGAATCGGATTTATTTGATGCTCGAAGTTTTGTTTGGTCCAGGAAATAGAAGTCGCAGGGCTT
>OZ023328.1:51264561-51329561 GCA_964007535.1 Brachyptera risi
TGCGTGTCTGTGTTGAACAGTGAAAGTTGAGCCTTTCTGTGAGAATACGCTACGAAAAAAAAGTCGTTTTAATTTCTGTTGAAAATTCAGTATAGCTACTAACTACTCTTAAAATTATATACTTGTGTATGAACTCGCTTCCTTACTGAGTAGAAAGTATAACTTAATATTCTCTTTTTTCGACCTAGACCCATGGATACGATGGAGTGCACACAACCATAGTATTGCCCTACTACATCAACACGGGGATGTTCGACGGCGCCAAGCCAAGGTATGTCATTACTTTATAATGCTTTACATTTATTTATTTATTTATTCAATAATTCCTTTAACCTTCTTCCGAGGAAATCGGAATGATGATATTGACGAGAACAACACGAAAAGTAAGAACAGGAAATGCAATATGGCCGACCGAATAGTTACAATTTATAAACGTCAACAATGTAACATTTGTAGTCAATGTAAATAAGCTATAAGTTACCTATTGAAAACAGTTTCAACAATGAATATTTTATGTTCATGAATTCTGGTAATTTAGTATAATTTGTGAAAGGGGATACATTCTTGATCCGACCATCAGATTTGAGAAGGATCAGAATCAACCAGGAGAGGTCAATCAAGAAAAGAAAAAAATCTATGAATCAACCATCACTTACTTCAAACAAAAGTACAACTTGAAAGAGATCGAGGTGATTGGTCTGTTTGTCGGTGCTCGAGGAACCATTTCGAAGTTTTTTAGTGATTTTTGTAAACGTTTTTTGATAGATAATTCTTTAAAATATTAGATTGGGATGTCAGCCCTGAAGGATTCCATTCGGATATTCAGGAACCATCTATATAACTAACCATCATCCATCAACGTTTACATTTATTTTATCCTTTTAATTATCATTAGAGTCATAATTTTGTATTTTATCGTTAATTTTTTCAATTTTTATTCCATTTTCATATCATTTCAATATTCAGTTACATAACTTTTCTATTATATTTTCTCATGTATTTTATATTGATTGTTATCCTGTGCACTTTGGAGTCAGGGGCCAATAAAGGTTTATATATATATATAAATATGTCTAGATATGTAATAGACTAATAGTATATATACCAACATTTGAATTAAAATAATTGTGAACAATCTATTTCTCTAGTACATTTATATGAGATATTATTCATATCGATGAGGCTCTTTCAAAAAAGTTCATTAGTAGAAAAAAACTTTTTGAATATTTAGATGTGAACCCCGTGTTCAATTAGACTGAATTGCAACTTGTGATTTAAAAAAAAAAATCACATATATTTATCAAAACATTGACATGTGTGAAATTGTATAGTTGACTTGGTCATTGAATTGACTATATAATAATATATCAACTTTGTTTTATTCTGAATTCATTGAATGAATGAATATTAGGGTTTTAAGGCGCATCGACAGCGAGGTCATTTATTATTAGACGAGCTTTAGCGAGGATTCAATTTGACATACTGAAAAAAATTGGTGTTCGTTTTTATGTTTTTTTTTTTTTTTTTTTTTTATGTTTTTTTGTCGGTTCTCCACAGGTCAAACGGCTACAGCTATCAACTTCAAACTTTTTTTCGTCATGGTTCCTCATCTAACTTAGATCTGTATAGTTTTGTGGCATTATCGGGTGGTAACTTTTTTTTATGAATTTTAGAAATTTCAAAAATCCCCATTAGAATAACCCGGAGGAAAATACTTGAAAAATCAAAATTTTTCAAGACCTCTCAAATTTTCGCCGAATATAAAGGAAACTATTAAGCACATTTTGAGAGATTTTTCGCATCAATCGGATGAGAAATAACAAAGAAAACGCATTTATAAAGCATTTTCCCATCAATTTAGGCTATTACGGGAACCAATTAAATCTATAGCAACAAGTGTCACCAATTAATTCAAAACGATTGAAATGAATGAAGAGGAAGGCCGTGACATAACTGATTCTCGTAAGGTTTTTGAACGTTTGGAGTGATCCAAGGTCTGTAGATGTAGATTGGGTTGACAAATTATTTTTCATTCTAGATTTCTATACCCCTAAGCTCGTCTAACAACGCGCATCCCGCGTTTTCCTAGTATCTATTTATATACCGGTATATAGTTTGCGTTTCTCACAAGCTTGCCATGGAAAAGAGAAATGCTCAAAGAAGTCAATGCGATGACAAATAATGCATTTATTACAGTGTCATTAGGTTGCAATTGCATTGAAGCAATTATTTCACTATGACAGTTGGTGACAGCTTGGAAAGGTTTCATAACAGTTAATTGAATGATTTATCACAAGATTAACTTCTTCTTCTTTCTTTTACGTACACTAGCAATCACATAAAGTGGTCGATCAAGTCAGATTAAAATCCATTTTGAAGAGAATATATTCGTACTGAGATTAAGCAGTAAAACTAGCAGACAATGTACAGCCCTGTACATACACATGGTATAGCATGAAAAAAATAGCAGAATAAAAAGAGTGGATTTTATTTTTATTTTAAATTTTGAAAATAACATTTTATGTGACCGCCACCGTACCCGGCTGGATCGAAGGATCTTACAAGGTTATAGCTATACGCATAAGAGGCCGCACACTATACACGAGATGTAAAACAGTTTTAAACAACTCACTTGAGTTTACCCGCTTATTCGTACCCCCAAATAACCTAGCTGTTGGTGGAGATTCAAGGGGAGGTTGTAGAGGTTATTTAACATGTAAACTTCTTCTATTTTAGGAATCAAAATCTCAGAAACTATCCGTGTCAGACGGTTCATATTCTTTTGCACATGATCATGTATTGATTTTGCCCACCCCTCCCGATTATATTGCTCTATCTTGTTATTTTTTTTATGTTAATTTGATTGAAAAAAATATTGCAATACTTTATTTATAGCTGATTGTTGATTGATCAAAATTGTAGGCATTTTATCTTTAAATTTAAGTTTCAATCAAAATTTTTTTTCATCCATATCCTTAATTGGGGAACAATGATTTTGTATCAAGTTTCGATGTGATTAAAACAAAAACAAAACAAAAATTTGATTGAAAGCTTTTATTTTTAAAGATAAAATGCCTACAATTTTGATCAATCAGCAATCAGCTATAAATAAACTATTGCAATTATAAACTTAAAAATGATATGGGTTGCTACACATAACCTACTGACCGATCAGTGAAAATTTTAAGTAAATTGGTGAGCAGTTGTTGAGATAATGGTTCCTAGAGTTACAAATTATTCAAAATGAGTAAACGAGGTTTGAAGTTTCAGCACATACACTATTCACACTAAATTACTCTATAATTTACACTTTAATCTTTATAAGATTGCACCTTTTGTAGGCCTACTCAAAAACGTGGATTTTTAATAATAATATTGTATCAACTACCAATATATTCACATATTCCTACTCACAAAACATTGAAAAAATATGAAAATAATTTTGTTTTTCTTTTTTGGATTAAGGTCTTGCCTCAATGTTTCAATGTTTATTTATTAACAACTTAGGAAATACCTACAACCTGGTTTTAAGCAGAACATTATCATCAATTACAGCAATTAATTGGAAACTTTACTCAAATCTATTCAAGAAAACTGTCAAATGAAAGTTAATTTGTACGAACTGAATGTTTACATTCTTAATTAATTTTCAGAATAAATGTTTTCACGAAATCAACTACAAAATAATAAAACTACATCCATTCTTGAAAGAACCCACACATCTTGGAAATATTTGGTTAGACTTACTTATTTTATTTTCAAGCCATATGCTGCACTTACAGTTACAATAGTGCATTACAAGGTTTATTCCCATCCCTTTTTAATTTTTTTTTTTTTTTTTTTTTTAAATAACATCGAAAACTTGATACAAAATCATTGTTTCCCAATTAAGGCTATGGATGAAAAGTAGGATCGTTTGGACGGGGCACAACAAGATCGATGTACTTGCATCCACGAAATAGGGAGGTTCGAGAGACCTCCCCC
The DNA here is from genome assembly GCA_964007535.1 of Brachyptera risi. Taxonomy (NCBI): domain Eukaryota; kingdom Metazoa; phylum Arthropoda; class Insecta; order Plecoptera; family Taeniopterygidae; genus Brachyptera; species Brachyptera risi. The sequence goes on from OZ023328.1 coordinate 51,268,546, forward strand.
CCCCCATCCCACATCATAGCGCAATATTAAAAAAAATATGCAAAAAATGCGAGGTCTGGGTCCCTTTAAACCAAACATATACTAGATTATGTGGAGATTACTAAGAGAGAGAGCATATGCCATAGAGAGAGGCTTTGGAAACGTTCAGGGGCAACAAACTAATATTGAAGCTGTGATAAAAGAGGACACAATTTGGGGGACAGTGCCTGGTAAACATGTGACAACACTGGAGGGAGGCTATTGGTTAATCATTATCTTCTCCAACAGAATAATGCCGATGTTGATGCCAAATGACGTGGCCGATGAAATCGTAGCAGCCACATTAGCCAATGAAGTTACAGTCACCATTCCGAGAGCCGTGAGATGGCTCATGCCGTTCAAAGCGTAAGTACACTTTCTTCTCCTTCTCCGTCTCCGTCTCCTTCTCCTTCTCCTTCTCCTTCTCCTTCTTCTTCCTCTTCTTCTTCTTCTTCTTTGCGCACATTTTCTTATAATCCATATTTTCACATTAGAAAACGATATGAAATAAAGTATAAGTAACAATTTCAGAAAATAATTGCTGATGATTTAGCTTGTTGATTTAGGTACCAAACTTGAGCCTTCATTATATAAAATATAGAATTATATAAAAATTATATGAAATTATAGTTTAAAAAATTATATAAAATTATAATTTAAAAAATTATATAAAATTGTAATCTTGATGAACGAAGATCAAAATTCAAGTCGTTGTTCAATTTGAGGCCATAAGAATTGTGTGAATATTTTGTGAATTGAAATTTTTGAAACAGAGTTCACACACACACACACACACACAGTTTCCACACATATACTTCAATGTGCTACTTTTTAGCTTTTATTTACTTTTTTTGTAAATTATGGAATATACACAAAGAAAATTGAACCAGTATAGGCCTATCTTATGTCCTTGATATATATATATATATATTGAATATATTGTGGCACATATGTTCATGAAACACAAGATAACTTCTTTCTTGCACTCAGTAATATATTTTACTTTTTTATCATGTGTTGTTGTTATTTTTATTATTATTTTATATATATTATCTTTGGTGTATTGTAATATGTTAATTATAAGATAAGGAATTTAAATAAATAAAAAAATAAAATAAAATATTTGATGAAACAATAATTAATTACCTTTTGATTAAGAAGAATGAAAGTTTGATATGGCTTGATGATATTGCAAATAAGCTGATATTTTATATATTGGATGCTGATGTGTTCCTGCCTCATTACATTCCTGCTCTAATTTCCTGATTTCAGGATCCTTCCTGCAAAGATGTCTTTAGCACTGATGCACCATGTTATCCAAGGACCTCAGGCCATGATGTCATTTGAGGGTCACAAAAAGACACCAGCGATCATCGGGAACTGAGCAGAGAGAGAGAGAGAGAGAGAGAGAGAGAGAGAGAGAGAGAGAGAGAGAGAGAGAGAGAGCACCACTCATCATCAAAATGTGACAGTTCAACCTAGTTTTGCAAATAAGTGATCTAGCAACTAGCAACATCACTATTACATTGAAATCACATCTCTGGGGGCTGTACATATATAAGGACCGTTTTTTTTTTAATTAGGCATTTTAAGTTCTATCTTTGTATGTCTATCACCATATAGTAATACCAACAGACTTTATCATAATATAAAGGTGTACCAACTCACATACTGATAACATGGAAGATATTTGTTGTTTCTTGCGGTCAGTTCAGAGCCAAAGGTACCGATTGCCTGTCACGATGTAGCTGATTCCCTTGTGAACTAGATGTAGATAAGAATGGCTACGGTACCGGTGGCATTGTATAGCATTGTTGATCGCGTATGGTTTGATTTAAAGCGATAGTTACGCTACGAGCAGATGGGACCCTGGACTCAGATTCTGAACAGGGAAATACTTCACTTTGAAGACGGGAGTGGGTTCACCTTTATATTATGATAAAGTCTGTTCTGTTGGTATCACTATTTCGTGTGTCTATCATATTATTTGTCATGTCAAAGCACTCTATTCAAATAAAAACTCAATTTCACAATCACTTTACGCGACAAGCGAAGTATCCTCGTGTACAGACCCAAAGACTAACAAAGTTTGCTAGAAAATTCCCTCTTCATGCAGGGGTCAAACTTTATAACTTATTACCAACGGCAAAGCAATTACAAGTTTGAATATGTTTAACACAATCTAAACTAAAAGTGAAGTTAGCATGTGTCTATATGGTATTAAAAAATTGTAAATGTTATCATTTCTTCTGATTTCATAATGTACATTTAATAAAACTACTGATCTAGTTTTAGTTTGACACAAGGTTAATTGTTTAGCTGAATAAAGAAGTTATTATTATTATTATCATTGTTATTATTATTGTTATTATTATTATATAAATGTATAACCCACAGGCCACAGATAAGCCTTTCCAGGCTTTGTGGACAAGAGTATCAATTTAATTTGAAAAATGATCATTATTATTCTCATTTTTGTATATATATCATGATTTCTTTTCTAGATATCATCAATCCTCAATAGATGTATAGAATCAAACCAATTAATGTTTTGTTATTGTTGCCAAAATGAGTGTAATATGAATATATGTAGGCCTGATAGAAAAAAAATTATTATTAAATAGCCATCCATCACTGGTGAAAGTAAACAAGCAAAGAAGTGAAAATTGAAACTATTTCACATCAAGAATATACGGTAATACACTTAGGTCCAGTATTACCGAGTCCAGTTAACGTTTATCTGGGAGTTGATGAAAACAAATAGCATGGGTAACCATGGTGATAACAACTTCAAGCTGCCAGTTAGAGTTTCTTCCACGCTGCTAATTCTGACACTCACCATAATTTTGAGTGATTATTAAATTATAGTATAGCAGCCAGCCAACTTACCTAAATAAGATATTTACTTCAATGAAAATGGCACGTGAAATTACATGAGCAACTAAAAGCTATTGTTGACAGTGAATTACGAAAGGCACAAATCCGGACCTTAGTAGTTTAGGAATGTCAAACGTAACTAGGGTAAGTTTGGTAATTAGCTTCGTCTTGAACCGTGAGCGTTCTTGGAACATTTCTCGCCTCCCAAAACTACATTCCACTCATTTCTTTCTTTCACAGAGTCCAAATGCCGTCACTTGGGAAACCAGGACGTCTGGTCAATCTAATAAAATTCATACACCGGCACATGTAGCTGAGTCGTTAGCGCACTCGCTTCATGTGACCCGGGAGGTAATGGGCATGTCGAACCCGGGTTCGATCCCTGCTACCGTCCATCTTTACAGGGGTTTTTCGTGGTTTCCCTCTGTAGTCTAGGCATGCCGGGATGGTTCCCACAGTATAGGCCACGATCGCTTCCTTCCCACTATCCTTCCCATTATCCATAAAAACCTTCATCTCACCATCCATTAATCATCCATCCGACGCCAATAGATCTTGGTCATCAATCCACTCATCATTATAGTGCGTCATTAAAAACCCAATATAAAAAAAATGCATACTGTAATACAGAGCCTACATACAGGGGGCCTACATGCTGAGGGCCTGCATAGAAATCAGTGGCGTAAATATCGGCGGTGCAGTGCACAGGGGCCCAGGACTCAATTAACTTTGGGGGGCCCACTGAGACTGGCATTTTTTGCCAAGATGATAATTTTTAATTTATTGTTTCCAATTCATATGTTTATATACCTATTGTTTTGTTCTATAAATGAGACTCAGTGCAGGTTCAATTTTATTAATGGTACCTGAGAGAACAAGACGGATTCATTCTAGTGACGTTGTAGACATTTTTGCAAAGCAAAAAGAAAGGTTATCATTTAAATTGGAAAGGGAGAGACTTAGGTGGTACGGGCATATGCGGAGAATGGAAATGGAGAGAATACCGAGAGCAATGTTTGAGATAGCAGAAAACAATGGAGCCAAGAGAAGAGTTGGAAGACCAAGAGAAAGGTGGCAAGAGGGAGTCAAGTTTGGGGCAGTCAACCGAGGAGAAAAATGGGAAGAAGTGGAAGACAAGAGATGGTGGGAGAATAGAAAACGATGGAGGGATCTCGTAGGAAGAGAAGAAGAAATAGAGAATAGGCCTAGCAGTAGTGAAGAAGAGGAGGAAGAAGTCGGAACTGGCAGGAACCGATGGATATGAGAAGTCTGCCCTAGAAAAACTGGTGGAGCATCCCCTGGCCCAATTTAATTGGTTATCTGGGTTTGAGATATATATATATATATATATATATATATATATATAAAAAGAAAGACGTAGGAATTTTAATAGCAATCAATAAGTGAGTGAAATAATTCATGTGCAATGAATGGTATACAAATTCAAAGAAAATTTGAATCACATTTATAATAAAATAAATTGGAAGCACACGAGCACTTTTCGGGACTCTGCCAAATATGGAAAAAAGGGGGAGGGCCCATTTATACATTTTGCACTCCCGTCTTGCCGTGCCTTGTTACGCCACTGATAGTAATGATTGGGTCTCAGAATAAAATGAATCTTTTTGTGAATAACATGAATTTTATTTCAACTTTTACAAGCATACGTTTGTTGATTGATTGATACCTTGTAAACAGTTTATAATTAACAGAAAATAAATCTCAGACCTTAAATTACAAAACATTAAAAAACAAAACATGCCATCTATACTCTACAACAATGTCTGAATAGTATTGATTTTTCGTAGTCCTACACACACTTTATCATGCAGTTTTCAACGGTCTCCAAAACATCTTGTTCACTCTATTGATTGATGATTAACGTGTGCAATGTTTTCCATCCAGTTTGGTATCGAAGTCATTTCGTACAAAATTGTCGAAACGATTGAAATTTGCAAATTGAGTAATTATATATCACTGGCTTCAATTTAGGCATCGACTTCTCCACTTGAACAATAATAATAGTACTGTCTTGTTGTATTGCGTATGATTTATCGCATTAGCCATATCAATTAACGGTATAGAAAATTAGAAATATATACTGTATACTGTACAATCCAAACAATAATTGAACCAAACTACGGTGCATAACGACATTGCTGTCGTTAGGCTATTCTATAATTATTATAATACAGAACTGAATTGAAATGAAATATGTACAAACAAAATATTTGACTATTGGAATTCTGATTGTAGACCTACCCATGGAAAGATGACTCGTGTATTACAAGAGTGAGAACGAAGAGTACGAGAGTAGTACAAGTACCATTGTAATAATGGACAATAATATTTCACTTGCATATCTATGTATAATACCTTTAACACTCCACCTCCAATATATATATATATATTTGATATAAACCTACTGTCTTTTCTCCTCTTTCTCCTAAAAATTAAGATAAAGCTAAAATGTAAGAAATGTAATATAATTATTCGTGTATTTCCACTATTGGCACATCGGGGGTTTTCAATGGCAATTCAATTTGAACATTTCTACGAACTTATTAGTGATGACATCGATTCTCGAATCTATCCTCTAAGCTCCTCAATCGATTAAAAATTGATTTTTAAAAAAAAAATTAATTTAAAAAAAAAAAATTTTAAAAGTTCACCCTCAAAAAATGTGTGTGATTTTAAACTTTTTTTTCAACCTTCCCAAGGCGTTCACGTGAAAAATGGCTGCTAGAGACTTCTTTGAACTGTACTGTACCATTCGGGTATTTCCGTCAACGTTCGGCTGTCAGAGGTAACCGAAGGGATAGCTTGTGTCCAGATAGTAAAATCTCAACAATACAGAATAATGTGGACAACGAAATGAGAAATACGACACGTATTGCGACGTGAAGAAGTACAGCACTGACCCCCAGATTTTTTTTTTAATCGATTTTTTCATTTGAGAATCGTTTTACATCAGAATCGATTCTGGAATAATCGATGTCATCCCTGGAACTTATTGAATCATTCAAAACAAAAGTGTAAAATGTTGCCTTTTCCATCTGTAAACACTGCACTTAATTGTGCATCTAGCTATTAGGCCTGATACTAGTTCACTGACTCCTAATGGTCCCTCTAGAAACTAATGAAGTATTTACATTGTCTTTAGTCTATTGAAATGAATGTCTACACTTTATCACTATGAATAACCTACACGTTGCTATAAGTTTATGATACAATTTACAATAATAATATATTTCTATGAAGTGTACTGTATGTACACAGAGAGACTATTTATTCATGGAAGATATGATATATGATACAGTGAAATCTGGACGTATCATTTAAGGATCCAACGTTTTAATCATTCGTTTCTACTCACAAAACCAAGGTCAGAGGAGGTGACGACCTTGAAACGAGATGTTGAAGAGTCCATGAGAGTCGATTTAGCGAGATATCAGTTTCTTGGTGATAACTTTTGAACGATGTAAGATATCGAAATTCTAATACACGAGAAACATAGATAACTATAATAGCTTCAAGATGATATAAGTTATAAGTTCAAGTCTTGTCGCATAACTGTCAAGCGTATATAGCTGAAAAAATGTGTTTTTAAAACAACGATAGATCGAGATTTCACTGCAGTACTATAACCTCACTTTTGAACTAAGAGGAGAATATTATAAAAACTAATCTTACGATGAATCCATGCTCGTTAGCCAACTCGTCTGGTGAGTATTAGAGGTTAGTTATCGACGACGGTGATCGCGACGGGCGGTATGAACTTCCACGTGTGGCCGAGATCGTGGACGTGATGGTTTCGGTCCCCGGACCCGACCGGTCCGACGGACTCTTGCGACGAGCATTGGATGTCGACCTTGTACAGGCCGGGCGTGAAGAATACGACGTTACACTCGTGGTACGCGCTGCCTTGCTCAACCAACTAAAACACACGACGGATGTCGGCATTGAAAAACAAGTCTGGTCTGCGGGAAGAATTGTACAATGAAAATGATTTTTTTTTTCATTGTTTTATTATTATATCTCTTTTATTGACATATTAAATATTTGAATAAACACATAGGCCTACCGTATTTACGCGATTGCAGTCCGCACCCTATTGTAGTCCGCACCCTAGTTTTTTGAAGTAGGTTTTAGAAAAGTACTTTACATGCGATTATAGTCCGCAGAGAAATACACATACTTAAACACGTGAAAATCGAGTTAGCGCAGCGACTACGACACGCCAGCTTACACTACTGGAGTTATACTGGCGCATGGCAGTGACACTCAGCACATTTCAGTCACTTGGTCTTAGCTGTGTGCAGTGCGATGCGCGCTCGGTCGACATACCTGCCCCCCGCCCCCGCCCGCCCACCCGAACATCAACAAAACAAGCAAGGCGGATCGCACGCCAGCCCGCCAATCAAGGTTAACCTTGAGACAAGGCGAAGTATTGCGCATCACTTGGAGACATTTGACAGAATGGCGTGAATTTTTTTTTTACGCGCTTGGAAATCCGTCATCGATTGTAGTCCGCACCCCTGTTTTAGATTTTCTAAATTTGGAATATACCTGCGGACTGTAATCGAGTAAATACGGTACATACATTCCATACTATGACCCACAAAGCCGTATTGGGCTTGTCTGTGGTATAAAACACAATTATTATCAAACAGACGTGAACACATAATGCATCTCAATTTCAGTTACACATCGTAATTTGGAACTTGAATAGTCCTGAAAATGAAAAGAACATATGCAACATCGAAAGCATCGAAAACTTTAAAAGACAAGGTATAAAAAAATTTCGGTGAACCCTCTTTAATTCCACAATTCAATAGATCTAAATATCCAGATTTTTGGCTCGACAGAAAATGACTTGTGCCTGTTTTTTCTTTTGAAATTTTAATACAGTGAAACCTCTATGCATCATTCCCGGATCCATCGTTTTCCTCGATGTATCATTCATTTTTTCTCACCTCACTCCTATATACCCAATGTTAAATTTTCCTGGATGGATCATTTTCCTGCATGGATGGTTTTATTTTCCTTGTACCTTGAAAAACGATGGATAGAGGTTTCATTGTATTAAAAACTTGAAAAAACAAGGTATACAAATTTTACAGTGAACCCTCTTTAATTCGAAATTCATTGGACCTAAATATCCAGATTTTCAGCTCAATAGGAGCTGACTAGGGCGGGTTGGGCCTTCTTTTTTTTTTAATTTCAATCCTTTTAAAAGTTACTTATTTGGATTGGGTTTGAACCCCTCTATGTTTTATCAAAATATGCATTCACTTTGTTTATTTTTCCCCTTTTGATTATCTGTATATTCATCATTTTTGGCCCCAGTCTGTAGATAGAAGTTATTTTATTGAACCCAAGCACGTACCTCGGGAAGCAGAACTTTGGAAGCGCCCGCGCTGGCAAGCCGCGTCTCTAGCCGGTAATTACTGACGCCGTTCTGGTGGTCCTGGTAGAACCGCACATCTAACGTGACGTCGGTCAGCTTGCGCTCGAGGAAGTTGCGGACCGTGATGCCGAGCTGCAGGCACTGACCCGCCTGGCAGCACAGCTCTTCCTGCAGCTTGACCGGCTGAGAGTTCAAGGTCACTTCCCACTGCAGCGGCGACATGCGGACAAGGTCAAGCATCTCGGGCGTCAGCGTTATACCGCGCAGTGACACCTGCAATCGCAACGGATCACACAATTCAAAATATGGACAATTTAATTTCAGTGGGGCTGTTTGAATCTTGATTTTTGGTTTAGAATAGGAATCGAATCTGAAATCTGAAATCAACAATAACATCTACGTGTCGTGACGTAGTTCGATGGTCCAATGAACAGCATTGGCCAGAAAAAAGTCCAGAACAGTCGAATAACTATATCAGAGACATTTACCTTCCCCTTGGAGTCGCCGTTGACAGTCTTCCAGCGCAGGTCTACGGCGGAGGCGATGTGTTCGCTGCACATCGCGTCCAGCTGATACCTGTCATCAGCCGAGACCGGGCCGCCGCCGTACAGCTTGGCCAGCTTGGAGAGCGAGCAGCGGTCGACCGGCACGGGGATACGGCACGACTCCTCCCCCTCGATCAGGATGCACTTGCTCGGCGTGTACTGCAGCTCCAGCTCGTGACGCGTCATGTTGGCCACGTCCAGGACCAGGTAGAACTGGTTGCTCCTGGAAACCACGCGGGACGTTTAATAACTATACTTGAATATCTCCCCGGAACGACGTTGTAACCACCAAAAGTGAAGTAAGGAGTTATGAGAGTAAACGTGTTCAAAAATGGTAAATCATTTTGAATAAACCCCTAAAATATCTGAATGAAACATATTCAATGCGTGCTCATTTTTCGATATGACTCGAGCAAAAAGCAGAGCAATGACGAGGACGTTAAACGTACATGAACGGCGACATGGTAACAGCCAACACCGACAGCAAGGTTATAAGGGGGTAGCAACGTACGTTATTGTTGGCTTAACGACTCCACCAACAGCTAGGTTATTTACAACTGTAAATTACCATGTACATTATAAATAAATTGTAACTTTACCAAAAATTCATTAATCAACAAATGTACAATTATTTAAATTGAAAAATTGAGAAGATTTTTTTTTTAACGTTCTAAAATGACTGCATTTGAAAGTAATTGCACAAAAATGAGCCCACAAGAATGAAAAAAAAAATGTATATTGAAGTGATTCTCAGTTTATTACTAGTAATTCATGGTAATTGTAATTTATGGTGTAATTTATATAATTGAACTAAATTGTAAATTACGTTCGATTGGTAATTTACAAACCGTAAATTACCGATTTACATCACTAGGTAGCAACATACGTTACTGTTTGCTCAACGCCACCCAACAGCTAGCTACGTACGTTTCTGCGGGCAGGACGTCCCAGTGCGTGATGGAGACGGAGGGCAGCATCTCGACGATGAGCGCTACGGAGCACTGGCGGCAGTAGCCCGCGGTCAGGCCGGGTCCGCCCGTGTACCGCAGCTTCAGCTGGCCCTCGAGAAGCTTCGAGTCGTGCGGCATCGCAAGCCGCGTCAGCGGGAACCTCGACGAGCCCACGCTGCTTCCCGAGCAGCTGCTACCGGCCCTAACGCAAGCACGACAGTCATTCGGTTTGTTTTTTTTATATTGGGTTTTAACGACGCACTATACTGATAGCTACGACCTATTGGCGTAGGTGGATGATGAATGAGATGTTGGGATGATGAGATGAAAGGTTATTTTATTAGGTGTTTTTGGATGGTGGGAAGAAGTCGGTCGTGGCCTGTTGTTAAGGAACCATCCTAGTATCAACCTGAACGACAGAGGGAAACCACGAAAAACCCCTGTCAGAATGGTCGACCATGGCGGAAATCGAACCCCGGTCTCCCGAATGACGGTTCAGTGTGTTACCACTCGGCCACACGTCTCGGTTATTAGTATTTATATTTAATTCACTCTTTACAGATTGTTCTTAAAATAGGTGGTAATGATTACTCTCATGAAATTAAAGGAAAACAAACAAACATAGCCTAATTAATAAAATTATACATTGTTATTTTTTCTTAGCTCTCTTCTTAAATCACTGATCTTCGTTATATTTTTTATATCTTCTTCCAATTTATTCTATTCCCGCGTCGTTCTTTGGATGAATCTATATTTTTCTACTTGAAAGATGCCATTTCAGAACTCCATTTTTTAAAATTAATCCAATTAATTTAATTATTTATTCATTTAGAGAACATCACAACTCTGAAACTAGATTTTAACGAATAATGACAATATTTATTTCTCCAATTTCTTAGAAAACTAGAAATAATCTCAAATTCAGAAATTATTATAAATTTATTTGTCTCCAGTAACCGACCCTTATAGGTCTACTGAGTATTGACGTGTACATTACTCGATTCTGTTCATGTTTCTATATAGAATCGGTAATGCATACTCATGGTCTCTGGAGGGCAGAAAAATCAGTTACAATTTCTGAAATTGAGACATTATTTCTAGTTTTCTCTGAAATTAGTGGAATAAATATCGTCATTATTCATAAGAATCTAGTTTCAGGGTTGTGATATCTTTTAAGAATAATATAACAGCTTTGGAACATTGGTGCATAAATGACCACTGTGTCAAGTCTTCATAACGTCAACTCTCACTCTTCTGGTGGCTGTTGGCTTTTCTACTGAAAATTATCGATACCGAGAAGTTAAATTTTTCAAATAATTTCAATCATCACAGTTTTATTTACCGAGGATTTTCTGTATCGTTGATATCGTTTATACCAGCTGGTGCCACTAGAAATACCTGGTAAAATTGTTGACGCCATGTGACGAAGAGCTTACCGGAAGGAGGAAGACGTCTCGTTCCTCCTGTAGGAGTCTCTTCCGGAGGTGGAGCTGATACGAGACGGCAGCGAACTCGGCCCGGAGAACAGACTTCCCGGCTGACTGCCGTAAACCAGGCTGCTTGTGTCTGACAACAATACAACAACACTCAGTTGAACTCATCTACAGTTTGTTCGGGTAATTTTACTAATGACGCTGTGGTCTACATGAGACGTGAAATTGCAGGTGTACAAACTAAAACATTATTAGAGTAGCTTGAAAACTGCTCATCCAGCCAACACAAAACTGACTGTACATGTACAGTAAACCCTCGTTAATTCGAATTCCAAGGGACCCCAAAAATCAAAATTCGAATTAAAAAAATTCGAATTATGAAAAAAATGTTTTTCCCTTGTATAGTACAGTAGTATACTGTGTGCGTGCAGTTTGGCTGACCATGTGCGCCTTGCACGTTGTTTGTTCCCTCCTACTTCCCCCTTGCTCTAAGGAAGCCAACTTTGACAGCCATGTGGTTATCTTCAAGTCAAGTGTTTTCTCAGCAATTTTAACAACACAACAAGGAGTCCCAATAATACCATATATTATCATGTCATTCATTAGGTAACACTTATCACAGTTCACAGTGTTGAAAGAGTCAAATTACCAAACTGGATGTTAGGATTAAAAAGTAAAAAGCAAGGCAATAAATATAAATATTAGGGCCTGGAATGAAATGAATGAATTATTCTCTATACATGCACTAGCCGGCTGGTGTATTTATTATTGTTTCGTGTTTGTTCAATTTGAATTTCAGCAAAAATTACGAATGAAAGTTGACACAATCACATCCATTATCCTAAACATTACCGCTCGGGTGCCTCGACCAGCCAGATGTCTGTCTGTGACCCTGAAAAGATCCCCCGCCTAACCCCTCATTCTAATAGCACGCGCTGCACATGTGGCTATGACGTATCTCTAGCTTGCCGGGTCGCCAGGAATGTTGATGACAAAGGATTTCACGTGATAAAATATCCAATTGTGAAAACTTTTATTCGTAATTTTTGCTGAAATTCGAATTAAACAAACACGAAACAATAATAAAACAGTAGTTTGGACTAATCATCAGTTCGAAATTCGAAATAATAAAAATTCGAATTATCGAAATGAATTAACATTGATATCCCTATACCAGCGGCCGGGGTCATTTCTCTGGTTCGAATTAGCGCGGAATTCGAATTAACCGAGTTCGAATTATCGAGGGTTTACTGTACTTAAATCTACGCACATAAATTAAACCAAGTTTCAAAAAGATTCTAAAAATGAGTGATTGACCTTTGACCTAATCAAGGTGTACAGTGAAACTCAGTTGAATTCATCTATGGTTTATTCAGGCCATTTTACTAATGACGCTGTGGTCTACATGGTACGTGAAATTGTGGGTGTATGAAATACAACATGATTACCGTATCTTGAAAATAATCTTCTTTGAAAATATATATCTTGAATTCCTAGATCTGTATCGATAACCTTGCACACCGCTACGGAAGCTGCGTACAAGCGAGAACACATGCGTGATCGGTCGTCAAATTACCGTTCGTCTCAGGAAAAAAAAAAAAAAACTATATCATTAATTTATACCAAATTACCAATCAAAATGTCTCAAATTTACCTCACAAATCCATTCTAGAGATTCACCTCGTCAATCAAAATTATTAAATTTATTTTTAAAATTATTTGCCCATGAATTCCTGTATATTATTTGAATTGAAAGAGACTTTTCTTCATGGGGTGAACGGTAGGCCTATATAGTGCGATATGGTTACCGGTACCCTGAAGTGAAAGGAGCCACTCAAAGTCAACACGGAAGTGACTCGAGTGTGACATAAAATTTACAAAAAAATTACAACAAATAAACAAAAAACAACAAATTTACAGGGTTATCCCGGAGTGTACAGGAATTATGATTATATTTGTAATTTTGTCTCTTTATAATTGTATATATAATTTTGTCTCTATATGTTATTGTAATTTCCAAGTATTTTTGGAATAAAACTTTTTTGAATTGAAAAAATTTGAATTTTGAGGGAGGTGAGAAAGTGACGTAAATTTAAGGTTATCCCAGGTTTGATCACTGTTTGCTTAATGACACCAACAGCTATTTGGAGGTACAAAATGGCCAGTCGTCTCACCGTTATCGGCGCCGTGAGCGTGCGTGAGGAAGTCTGCGAGCGCGTACACGTAGACGGTGACGGTGGCCTCCGCGCCCGGCTGCAGCGGCAACTGAGCCTGCAGGTTGTCCTGGCTCCACTGGAACACTCGCTGCTGGACGGACGGCTCCAGCGTGGAGCAGACGCTCACTTCCAGCATGTCTATCGGCTGGTCGCTCGTGTTCGTCAGAGTTACACTGCACTCGGTGCTGAATCACACGATAAGCAATCTATTAGACTAGGCAAACGCAGCATGTGCGTTGTAAGACGAGCGAGATATTTATATGAAGTATAATCGATAAATCTACACACCTTGACTTGTATAAAATATACTCCATTCGGCAACTATCAAATCTGACAAGCATTGAATCTTGGCAGCATGGTTCTGCTATTATTTCTATCCATTTGATGAATAAAAAATATTCATTAAATCATTTTCTTCAAAACGGCTTTTATTTCAATTTTCTATAACATTTTCTATAAAATTTGTGCTCGAACTCGCTCCAACTAAAATAGTGCTCGAAACTCGCTTGAAAAAAGGCAATCCCACTCGAAACTCGCTCGAAATCAAAAAGCTCTGCTCGCACAGCCCTAATTTTCACTCATTATATTAGTACGATTAGAATTCAGTATTTAGTAACTTGGTTATATGGTAGAGCAGCTTATGCTGAATATTGCCGATTTTGTAGTTGTTTCAGCTTCAAAATAAAGTCTCAATAAATGAAAAAAGAAAAAAAAAAATGTTGATAAAAAAATTGATTGAAATGAAGTGAAATACGCACCTCTCACCAGCGTACAACGAGATGCTAGCGCTCGTAACGACGTGAGCCGAATCTCCCAGCGAACTGAACGAAGCGCTCTTCGGCAAAGACGTCGACACCTCCATGCGAGGTAGCGCGGGTATCACGTCGATCAGGAAGTGCGGATGAGGGAATTTGTTCATATGTTTTAATCTACAGTTTGATTTTACGCCTAGAGTGTGAGTGGAAAAGCCCTGGATTTCGAGCTCTCCGACTTCCTTCGGCGTGCCCGTTAAAGTCAACGGATGCGGCCCCGAGTTTGCTGGTAGCACTATTGACGATGGCACGCTTTCGAATACAGATCCGGTCGTTAGTAGTCTCATATCCGACACTTTCAGTTCAAATGGAAGTGGATTATGTAATTCCATGGCCACTTCACACATATCACCTTCCACCCACAAATAGTCTGAAACAATTATTAAAAGTTAGAGATCGAAGATAGTGTACATCAAACTTGTCCTCAAGGGTAGCTGGATGTTGTGGAAAATATAGGTAGCATCATTTTTTTGTTTACACTTTATTTATTTTATTAATTATAATGGTGTTGATTATATAATGTTAATAATGTTAATTATGATGGTTCATTTTATTCTAGACAATAAAAACAAACTTGAGCCAGAATGAAAGTGCACTACAGTGAAACCACAATGCATCGTTCCCAGATCCATTTCTCCTACTTGTATCATTTCTCAACTTTTCTCTTCCATACTACCATACAACATTTGAATGTAAATGAGTACCAACTTACCTATTTTATGACTGATAACATGACTTTTTCTTTCCAGCGATCCAAAGTGTATCGGCGTAAACAGAAAAGGACCCATATCCTCTTTTATCTTCACAATCTTCTGCGGCCGTAGGTGCGGCATCAGGTTCTTAAGCGCGAAGCTACGTATCTCGGGCAGATTGGTGAGATTGGCTGGCGGTATAACGGCGCCCGACTCGAGAACCAAGGGCACGGGCGCTCCCTCGCACTGGGCGGCCAACGACTGCAGCTGAGCAGCCATGTCTCGCTGCTCGGTCGGCGACAGGTGCGGCCACAGGGTCTGCAACACGAACGTCATGTGGCGCGTGGCGAGCGCCGAGTGGCCCATACGTTTGGCCGCCACGACCAGTTCTTGGAGCAGCTGGATCTGGAGCGCGGGCCAGCCTTGGAGACCGTCTACAAGACAGACACGGCAAATTGTTAAGGTTAAACATCAAGGCTATATCGTTAGTTAGTGTTAGGGTTTAAAGGCACGTAGACGGCGAGGTTCGTGTAATATTGAGTTCGATATGATTACTTTCAGGACTGTAGTGCTGTGCCGTACACCATATATATTATCTTATTGATTATGTGAGGAACAACGTCTAGTTTAAAGAGTACGTCATTTAAAAAAATGGGAAATGGTGTAGATGGTAAAAATCCTTTGAAATCAAAAGATAATTTCTTGGTGACTAAAAGAAGAAAGGTGTTTCAAATATTAGAGAATTGAATGGCCATATGGCTGATATTATTTTATGCTAATACCCATTTCATAAGAGTCTGTTATATGAGAATGTTTTCGAATTAACCAATCATAGATCAATTCACGGTTTGGTGTTGAAACATTGGCTTGTACCTAGGACAACTCCTTCAAAATATGACTGATTTGTGGAAGAAATTGTCACATTAAATAATAAATATGTTGAATTGTGTTGACAAATAAAAAGTATATGCCAAAATCTTGAACTAATTTTAAACCCCCAGCTTACCTGGAAAGGTATTTAAATGAATGGGCCTATATTGTATTTTAAATGTTCTTTCAAATTCAAGAATAATTCGAGAAGCAGCAGGTATAGGTCCTACACAACCACCTTAATACACAACTATTTGGTGTTTTAGTGTACCTTTTGGGAATTCCGTTGGATCCAGACTGAGTTTGTGACCAGACAAAGCTTGTAGCATCAAGTGATAACATTGGCTCCAATTTGGTTGCTGATTTTGAGGCGATACATAGCGCATCGCTGCCAGTCTCTTGCAGAAAGCTGCTTTTCTATGAAACCCAATCTCAGTGTATACCTCGGATAAGCTTATGAAACGTTGGAGCTGAAATATTTGCAAAATATTCAAAATAAATTATCAATATCAAAGATGTAAACAAAATCTTGATCAAAATGAAATAATTTACAGTCACTATTAGAAAATAAAATTCACCTTTTCAGATTCGCTTAGCGTTAAATTTATGAGCAAGACATTTTGTAGAAAAGTTGACGCTTGCAAAGCACACCCTTGTTCAACGGCGATTTGAGCGGCTTTGAAACAAGCTTCGGTTTCAATTATCCCAGCATTCTGATATTTGCTATAGTGTATTATTGCTTCACGGTATTTCTTCGGTATATCTTCAGGTGGCAAGATGTTTTGTACTTCGAGGATAGATTCTGACGTCTGAATTCCATTTGGTATCGGTAGTGAATTTGTTGTGATAGAACTTGATCTGAAACGTATATATAGACATAAGCGATTTTATACAATTATAAGCTAGAATCAAATGGGCCTACTATGGGTGTATATGAGCACTTCGCACTTTCCGATTTAAAATTCAGCGAGAGTTGAAAATTCCCAGTTAAACTTGATACCGGTATTCATTTCTTTTTTCTGGAGCGTTTATTTTATCACAACTTTGCAGTATCCAATTTCAATTCATGTATTAAAGGGCTGACGTAAATTACAAAATGGGCCTACTGAATAATTGATAAGGCTTACTAGTTCAAAATACCGTACTCTTTTTTGAACTCGAAACTCGCGTCTATCTCTCAAAATAGAACCTGACCCGAGCTTAAATTCCTAAACTTCCACACCCCTACTAAAAACAAATAATAGATAAGCCTAGATTGAAGATATCCTATATAACGGAACGTATAAGAGTGATTTAAATGTAAAGCATACCTTTGTTTCCCAGGACTTCCATCCTGAAGAGACGAGTTACGTTGCAATGGCACAATTCTGCTCAAGTTTGGATACAGCATGACAACAGTAGCGGCGCACATTCCCTCCAACGCTCCTCCCAACCAGAGCCAATCATTGACAGTTTTAAGAATTTCACTAGCATTATTATAATATCCCAGGGCCTCATTGGCTAAACCAGCTTGAAGGGAAAGATCACCAAGATGCTTTGTCATACGACCAACGCATCGTTTACGATTTGTCCGCGACTCCAAATCTAGGCCCACAAAGTCTTTTCTCTCAAATGGTGCAAGTAGAAGACTAACTCTATCAACCTTTTCTCTACTTCTTTCCAATCGTTTTGATTCTAGCACCCAGAACAGTGAAGACAGAAACTCGGTGATTTGCGTCTCCAATTCAGGGCAGTTTTCTGTGTCTGGATAGAACAGAGCTCTAGCCTTGAAGTTTGATGGGGTTGAGTAAGTGGGAGGTGATTCGTTGGTACTTCCTTCGACTGGTATGGGTGAACCTAGTAGAACACTCCGAGAATCAAATAATGTTGAAGTATATTTGACCTTTAGTGACTCATGAAGGCGGCAGAGTTCATTTAACTCTTGCTGAGTGTCGAACTTTCCTGAAAAACAATAATATTGTTGATAATTCATAAGAATTATCGTGACTGCTGAAGGCAAGTACACATTTCTGTCATAGCCTTGTTACTACATACCAACAGTGACAAGTCCCAAAAGGCGTCTGTGAGTCTGGTAATCTCCCCAATCATTATTCTCAACAGGATACTCTTTAATGTAGCGTGCTAAGACTTCACGGCACACACCAGTAGAATCAGTCACTTTTATATGATTTTGCCGAGCTATTCTTTCAAACACACGATTGAAAGATTTTGGTTTAAGCTGGCCTCCTGTAATAATAACATAGAATTAATTACTAGGCCTATCACTTCATTATTGAATAATGATCAAAATCAATGGAAAAATCACGACAGTGTTCTTACCAATATGTTTAACTAGTACAAGAATGGCTGCATGATCGTGAGCAGTTTGCTCATAGTCTGGATGCGACATACTTGTGTCAGGGGCGGGACTCGAGAGTATTACACTGACTGATGATCTCATTACTGGAATACCTGAAAACAGGGATAAAAGAGATTCAAGGTGCATGGTCTATGATGTATGTGAGGGTAATTATTAATAGGATTGCCCAACAATAGATGTCAAATATATCAACTTTCATTTAAGAGGATTGACACACATAACCTCAACAATCTCAGGGTCACCTTTAGTTACTAGTTAAAAATTAAAAATAATCGTCAAATTACCTGGTCTATGACCATCTTTTGATATTTTAATTACAATATTATTATACTAAACATATATACACTAAAATTATGAACATCAGAGGTTTAAAAGACTGTATTAACCACTATTATTGGCAGAATTATGAAATGTTTATAAAGTGATCTTGACCCATGACTGACGTTTACAGCAATTTGTTGACAGCTCACAACCAAAATCCCCCATACATTATCGAAAAATGTAATGCATGAATAATTGATCTGAAGACTATGTGAAGAGAGTGAAAAGTATATTTGGATAGTTCATCAGTTCACGGTGAAGTAATTTGTATTTTTAATGCAATTGAAGGACGAAGATCACAAATAATGTTCATAATTTATTTAGGGAAATTTTTCTATTGTTGCAATTCCGATATCAGGTTTGTGGGTGTGCTCCTTCTCCAAGTTATCACGGTCTTCTCCGTGTACAACGTAATCGGTATCATCATCAGTAATTTCTCGTCATTGAACAGCCGACGAAGAACGAAAGGACGTATATAGAAAGTCATAATTAGAAAATTTTCACTTACGAATTCAACAATGTTGCGAACGACAACTCTTAGAAAATATGTCTTTGAATTGACGTGCAAACGAGCAGTAAGAGCTAATACTGTGAGGTGTATGAGCGTGGAATGCACAAGAAGGAAACATTTTCACAGGTAGACCTAGGCCTTTAGCCATCCCAGACCTAGTCCCTAGGGTTGTTCCCTTGGATTTGTAAGACCAAGCACTAGAACAGAGTCACAAGGCTTAGGCCTACACACCTCGAGTCATCCAGTGATGGGCTCCTTTGCCATAGAGCGATTAGGTCAGCCTATATTATAACCCAACAATTAGCATTTATCACTGCTGTACAGTATTGTGCTCCTGTCTGTACCTTCCTGTTGGGTTAGGTTAGAATAAGCATTGGGTTCGGTTGAAAAACTATGTTGGATCTTGGCCGTATACCTTAGATAGATGGGCCTAGGCTAGTGTCAATATGTGTTTTGGATGTTATGACTTGGGCCTATGTATCTGTCATTTTATATATTTTTGGTTTAGATTAAAAAACAAATCAAAACGATACGAACCTACACCCCAACCCATGCACATTAAGCTGCAGGATTTTACAACAACCAAATCTACCTGACCTTGAAAAACTAACCAGCCTATACTAATATAGGAACGTATGGTAAAACCTATGGTGATAAAACGTATGGTAAAACCCTAGAAGGAATTACATAGGGTACCGAAACTATATTCTACTTTTATCTGTACTCTGGTACTGTGTTGATGTATTCCACAGTTAAATAGGCCTACATGATTCAATAATGAATCAATGCTCTCTTGACATGCATTTCATAATTATGAGATCAACTTTTCAAGATGAGAATCATTCAATATGTTGATGCTTATAATTCACAAAAATTATCCAATTAATTTACCAGTAGGCCTACTGTCAATTGCTCGTTGAAACACTGTATCAAAATATAATTTTTTATTCATACAAACTGTTACGGTACTTAGTTTTTTCTTTGGTGAATATAATTGATGATAATTAATTTAAGTTACTCATCGCAAAATACTTACTGCCAGTTCATTTGACGGACCATACAGTCTCTTCTTCAATTAACTGGATGAGCAAAGACTCAACTTTACCATTCTCGGAATGAATGTTGGATTTAAGGTGTGTCGACAACGAGGTCATTTTGCACTTTTTTTAACGCTCCACGGGCCTAACGAAAAAAGTATCGATGAAACTTGGCACATGTCATCATCTAGCTCCATCTATACTGTAGGCCTATAGTTCTGAGGCGCAATCAGTTGAACCACTTAATTGAGAAATATGATTTTGAAATTTTGAAAAATCCCATAAGAACTTGAGAATAACCCACGAAGGAAAATACGGGGGGGGGGGGGGGGGTGAATCTCGGAATGAATTCAAATTTCTACGAAAACAAATTATACGCATAATTCCAAAGTTTTACACATAAATTGGATGAGCCATATATTGAAGATGAAAATTATGGTGTAATTTTTTACATCTATTGAAGCTACGGTATTAGGAAACCTATTAAGGAGATCAAGAAGTAAAATCAATCAGATCATGAAACAATTGAAATACCATGATCAATTTAGGTATCAATTTTTTCAGAATCAATTCAAAATCAAGGTGCATGTACCCTATTTTGGCCTATCTTTCAATTACTTTTCATATAAAATCTCGCTCATCTCAAAATGCATTGAGTGTATTTTCCTAGAATCAACAGTTCTTTTGATGTGCTAACTTGACGTGTAGGCCTAAGCATATAAAATACTAAATTTAATTAATTCTTTTTATTTTTAGGTTTGGAGGCTCCCCAGCAGTAAAGAAGCAAGTGTCATGGAGATGGGAATTAGCTCAAGCACGTTATTTCAGCGACTACCCGCCACATAGCCGAGTTTTACTCCCCGCGCTATCGCCAACCATGGAATTGGGAACTATCATTAGTTGGGAGAAGAAAGAAGGTACAGATGATTATATTGAACTACTTATTGCTCCAGATAGGCCCACCCAGTATGTCTGGCCATCTGACAATTGTCTGAACACAATGATTTTGTTGTAGGTGACAAGTTGAACGAAGGAGATTTACTGGCTGAAATCGAAACAGACAAAGCAACGATGGGCTTCGAGACCCCGGAAGAAGGTTATCTTGCTAAAATCCTTGTACCTGCTGGTTCAAAAGATGTTCCAATCGGCAAGGTAAAAACAACAGAACCAAGGGAACATAAAAACAATTATTATAATGATTTTTTATTGCTGTAATATTCATGTCCATTATTATATTTTCAGCTAGTATGTATCATAGTAGAAGATCAAGCTTCTTTGGCTGCGTTCAAAGACTTCAAGGATACTGGTTCCGATGCCCCTCCTCCGGCAGCTCCTGCAGCCGCAGCCGCCGCCGCCCCCCCTGCCCCATCGGCAGCTGCCCCACCCCCTCCATCACAATCTTCATCGGCACCAGTTGCCGGCGGTGAGAGAATATATGCCAGTCCGTTGGCTAGACGGCTAGCAGCAGAGAAAGGATTAGAGCTAGCATCTGTCGGCCAGGGATCCGGATTGTACGGATCGGTAACTTCGCAAGATCTGTCGCGAGCTAGCACAGTTGGCAGCGGTGCTGCTGCCTCGCCAGCAAGAACAGCTGCTTCTGGATCTGGTTTCACGGATCTGCCAGTCTCCAACATCCGAGCCGTTATCGCTAAACGACTGTTATTATCCAAGCAAACAATTCCGCATTACTACTTGTCAATAGATCTTCAAGTGGATGAGCTACAAGCTCTTCGCAAACAACTAAATAAATTATTAGAAAAAGACGGAGTCAAACTTAGTGTCAACGACTTTATTATCAAAGCGATAGCACTGGCTTCTAAAAAGGTTCCCGAGGCCAACTCGGCCTGGATGGACACCTACATTAGAGAGTACGACTCGGTCGACGTGAGCGTTGCAGTGAGCACGGATAAAGGATTAATCACTCCAATCGTATTCTCGGCAGAGAGCAAGGGTCTTGCAACGATAAGTAAGGACGTCAAATATCTAGCTGGCAAAGCAAGAGAAGGAAAACTGCAACCACACGAATTTCAGGTTCGAACATGATTTATTAAATTCATTTTATCTGGTCAACCTGATGATTATTTTTATTTTCAACATTAGACCTAAATGAGAAATTATATTTGAAAATAATGTTATATTTCTACACATGAGTCCACTAATATCTGTTTGGCTTTTCCGTAGGATTAGAATTACGGCTTACCGTAAGCCTATACACTGTATAAATTGTGTTTATTTTTGTTAGGGTGGCACAATATCCGTCTCGAACTTGGGCATGTTCGGTGTGAAGAACTTTTCCGCAGTTATCAACCCGCCTCAGTCTTGCATCTTGGCTGTTGGAACCACAACGAAAAGACTTATTCCGGATAGCTCAGAAGCAGGGTGAGAATTATTTACACGTCTACTACAGATTTCTACAGAAGCGTATAGGTATATTGCAGTAGGCCTACTGAGGTGGGTGTGTCAGTCGCTAGTGCTCAGATTTGTCTGAGCTTAGTACCGATTGTTTCTCGTGGGTCCACTTGAATCGTTGAAGTGCATACTGCGATAATACGGTAGTGACGGACTCGGCCAATTTGTTCACCAGTGTTCAAAACTACACACAAACAATTGGTTTTCGTATTCTGTCCGTAATCTATTTCATCATTGAACACTCAGTACAGTATACTAATATTGAATACCATACATAAATATTAGTCTTGGAGCTGTATACCCGCTGAAGCCTGATACCTGCTGGTACTTCATTTTCTTATTTACCAAATGCATTTTTGTAAGCAAGTCGACTATATACTGGCATCAGCCAATACAGGTGCTCCTTCATGATGATACCAGTATGTAATCAATAACAAATGTGAAAGAAAATGTTTGGCCTTGGGGACTTGATACAGATGGAATCAGTTCCAACTCTGGATTTAAAAAAAATTCCCATTGCCTAATACAGTACTACATCTATATGTCATAGTTGTAGCCTAACTGTAACTAGTAGTTATGTATTTTTAAAGTAAAAGGCAGGTTTCTCACTGTGAACAACTTTTATATTCATAATCATATGAACTGCATTTAAAAGGAAAGGAATGAATGGCAGCTTACCGTAGTTATCGAGTTGAGAAACTCATTGACAGAAAACGTACTCTACGGTGACCACGGCAGTAACCAAAACATCAAATATTGTGTGTTTTTGTATATAAATGTATGTTTTCCGTCAACCAGCACAGTGAGTTTCTCGATTTTAAATTTTCGGCAAGCTGTAGTTCTTTATTTACCTCTTACCCGGTTCATATATCTAGCTACACACTATCTTCCTATATATACATCAAAACTTTCATGTTCAATTGCGTTACAGTGAAACCTCTACCCATCGTTTTTCAAGGGAGCAGGAGAATAAAACGATCCATCCAGGAAAATTTAACATTGATTATATGGGAGTCGGGTGAGAAAAAATGAATGATAGAAGCAGGAAAACGATGAATCCGGGAACGATGCATAGAGGTTTCACTGTAGATTCCCCACAATACTGTTTTTGCTACATTTTAAAGTTCCTCTAATTGCTTTTCAGATTCAAATCTGCCGAGTTCCTATCGGTCACGTTGAGCTGTGACCACAGAGTGGTCGATGGCGCAGTCGGCGCGCAGTGGCTCGCTGCTTTCCGACAATTGCTCGAGAAACCCCAAACGATGCTCCTCTAAAAACCGCGAGCTTCTCTATTATACCAATAGTCTAACCAGGTCAAGTGTGTGCGCGTGTTTGAAATAACTTTAATCCCATCACCGTCGGTTCAATAATTCGAAGAAACGCTAGACGTGGACATTACTAGTTGATAATCAGTCCGCGGACCAGTGAACAGTTCAATATTTTCATCTTGTGGAGCCATCCCAGCGTTACGTTTACAACGTTCCGTAAAGGTCAAATCATCTCATTACTAATGGAGAATGCAAATCACTCAACGAGTAACTTAGCTGCCAGGCTATTTCTGATATGGTTCTATATATTTACAAATAGCCTACTGGTACTATTGATATATTTTATTGTTACAGAATTTACTAGTTTTATCAATGTTATTATGGTTCCAACAGATACAGTACGTAGTAAAATCACTGCAGTTAGAACGATAAAGTACTGGGGAGGTAGATAAGAGATGGCCAA
Organism: Brachyptera risi; assembly: GCA_964007535.1. Classification (NCBI taxonomy): domain Eukaryota; kingdom Metazoa; phylum Arthropoda; class Insecta; order Plecoptera; family Taeniopterygidae; genus Brachyptera; species Brachyptera risi. The sequence continues at coordinate 51,292,737 of OZ023328.1, forward strand.
TTGAATATTTAGCTATATGTATATAGTAGATAATATAATTATATAATACTCGTAAGGAGTTCCTGCTACCTGTAATTTATTAGTCCCGCTACATAGGTATTCTACATTATATGCTGTAGATATTTTTATGTGAAGCTTTGTATATTTTATTTATTGTATCACCTATTTACAAACACTGCCGTAATGAATGATCGTTATGAACTAAAATATGATATACACAATTATTTTACAAGTAGTGCTTGCATGTTATTTGTGAGTAGAGTGGAAGAAATAGTCTTGGTGCTCGAAACAGCTGTGTGATGCACACATCCAGCCTTGTAGGCCATATGGCAGTTCAACTTTTTCTTGAGCTGATCGAAGATGAATGTATTGAAACGGCATAACTGATCAACAGAAAATTATGTGAAAGATAACTTTTTGTTTACTAAAAAACGCGGGATGAGTGAAGAATTTCTCATTGGGAGCTGCAGCAGTTGTATACGCATTCTGGTAGCTAATTCAGAAGCTTAGTTTAGGCGATACTGAAAGTGGTCTGTTGATCTTTTTCTGATGGTCACCATGGTTACCAGACTGGTATGATCACCCAAATTTTGATTCACTGCTATCTGGATATTTATTGTGCTATAAAATGAAGGATATTAAGAAATATAATATGCATTTCTGCTCACTTGACATGGTACTTTTTTTTATAGAACCTGTTGATCTTATTCATGTTACCTGCTGATTTTTTTAATGAGATTTTGATCGGAAAAATGCAAATATATAACTACACTTTTTATTTAACTATTCAATTTCTGGTTTGATTGACGTAAAAATATGTAATGTGTGTCACTATTATTTTCAATAATTGTAGGTCTAGGCATTTTAAATGTGTCTTCATTAGAAAAAAAACAAGCAATTGTCAGGGTTTTTCAAGATGCATCTTATTTCTTTTCAGTCTGCTCAAAAATAATAGGGAACAATTTTTCTAAAGCGCAAGCCTTTCTTTGAATATGTCGATACATATTTGCAAACAGTTTATGAATAATACAAAATTGGCCAAATTTGAACATTTGATAAGTACCTTTGAACTTGTTTACTGAGTACAGTAAAATCTCTAGGCCTATCTATCGTTTTTCATGTAATCAGGAGAACAATCCACTCAGGAAAATTCAACGGTTATATTTATATGGGAGTACGGAAGAAAAAATGAAGAATAGAAGTTTGCAAATGGTGGATGCGAGAAAAATGGATATAGAGGTTTCACTGTAAAAATAATAATACATGTAGGAATTTAGCATTAATGAAAAAGATAGACTATCAAATCTTAATATTTCACAAGAATAAATATTTTTGGTTTTCTCTGTTTCATGGTATTTCAGTTCATTCAACATATTCAGACATTCTATTTCACTATAGTTGTCTTTTTCAGAGCATTAGCTAATAGCTAGTACAATATTTTGTAAAAAATATGCACGATTTTGTAGACAGTGGGCTGTAATGCATGGACATTTTTTCTCGAGAAGTGTGTTCAAATATAGAATTAACCGGAGAAACCAATGGTTAGTTCCAATGGTGTGGAAGAATAGTTATCTTTCCTCGAGCAACTATCAGTAGTTAGTGGTATTCGGTCAGCTTCACGCGTCAGACTAGAAAGTCCGAAAGTATGTGGAATTTCCGTTGATAATACTGACGTTGTTGATCTAGATTTTGAGGCTCCTGTTTTATAGCTGTAGTTTGCTACAAAGTGCTTCATATTTCACATAAAAATGAACTACTAATGACTAATGTATGGGAACGCTTGATTCCTACAACTTGAAATATAATGTAAGTGAATATCACATTGGAATATGGTATTCCATGGTACATATGTAAAATTTCCAACTCTAGTCACAAAGGGAAATATACAATCAATAAGAAGGATACATAGCTCCGCAGAAAAATTGGAAATCATGCTTTTTTTCAATCGTATTTCCGAGTTTTGGTAGTCGTAGTTTTTCAGTTTATTTTCTTATTACTTGGTTACGTATTACTTATTATGTAGTACTGTAAATTAGGCTGATCCGCACTATGATTGTGTATAATTCACATTACACGAGTAGCACATCTGCATTTTATTTCTAACAATGGTTTCATCAATAAATAACAATACTTGTAAATAAATGGCAAAATAGTATAGAAGATGAAAACCAATCAACGATAGCGCCCACCATTTTGTGAGAACTCGTACAGTACTGTATTCATGAAAAATGATACCTTCATTTTTTGGAAAGGATTTTGAGGAGAAGAGGTGAAAGTGACATTTTCTCATTGGAAGAATGCTATCCCCCTCTTCACCCTTCCGCAACTCAGACATTGTGTAGACCTAATTCACTTGTACAAGACTTTAAATGAAATATACCAGAGATTGTTGAACAAAGAGTGTTTATTGCATTATATTGTCATAGTTTTACTTTTTAGTAACCTTAAAATACAAATTAATACTAAATACCTACACAAATATAACATTCCAACTAAATTGTATTTTTTGATTGGGCAATCACACCATATATATATATTAAGAAAGCGTTAGTTTGGGTAGTAAAACATAAAAATGCAATAAATTAAAAATCCAATACCATCAAGGTAAAGACATTGAAATAGACTGTGTCCCAACTGTGCAGAGGTGATCATATAATCAAAGTGTCATTAGAAAATATAAATTTAGGCCTACACTTTTTTTGGAAGATTTTTTTCAAATTTGATCATCTCAAGTGTACCTTTCACAATATTATTGAAACTCCGTTGATAGGTTGATGTACGTGAAAGTCTCATCGCATAAATTTCGGCCAATTGCAAAGACGAGTCAAATCACACTTTAGCTTACGTCCATAGCTCATATTGAATGAGTAGTCTTGGCTGAAGTCGAGAAGTTTTTAACTCGGCCATTCCGACCACAGGCCAGCCCGAGTAATTTTAAATTGAATAATTTTCGGTGATTCTCTCTTCACACCGGTCGCGGACTGCCAGTGCTAGCGCGAGCATGTGCGCCAACATTACCAGTCGTTGGATTCACTCAAATCGTCACCGTTGCCCTGCAGCTTGGAGAACAAGACGTCTCTGACCTTGGGTCGGGGGTCTTCCGTAAGCCGTGTCTTCACCGCTCCAGTCTGAGATAGAATCCACTCGAGCTCTGAAACCAGATGACAGACCACCGTAGCTGAATGTACTTCGGAACATCTAATATCGATTTTCACTAGGGTTGCCGTTCAATTTCGATTGATTTTCCATTGATTTGACATTTTAGGACTTTCGATTTGATCTTGTAATGGAGTACAGTGAAACCTCTATCCATCGTTTTTCAAGGGACCAGAAAAATAAAACAATCCGTGCAGGAAAATTTAACATAGATTATATGAGAGTGGGGTGACAAAAAATGAATGATACAAGCAGGAAAACGATGGATCTAGGAACGATGCGTGGAGGTTTCACTGTATTATGAATCATTCATTCTAAATAGCATGGTAGCATAGGACTTTCATACGAGCGTACCAACATCTCGCTCTGCTTAAAACGTCGACGCTAGATGATTCTTCGTCTATTGTTAGGTAAAAGATTAAGAAAGAATGCATATGAACTATAAAGAATATCGGAAACACCAAGCAAACTCTTGTACTATACATAAATAACAAAATTGCAATGATTTACCAGTATATGTAGAATTTAAACTTCACATCAATTGGTGATAAATGACTGGATATTTTTTCCTACGTTCATCGAGCAATAACACTCAGCAAATTTGGGGACTAGTAGCTACTGCACTAATAAGATGGTACAGTATTTAGAAAAGTTGGAATATTCATTACAAAAGGCTCATCACTACAGTATTAAGAACGGTGATAGTATTAAAATTTTAAATACATGTCTATTACCATCGACGGTGAGGCTCATGCCTCTGAATTCCAACGGCCCAACAAACTGCTTCTTGATGTTGCCTTCGAAGTAAATGAAGATTGATGGTACGTTCCTATCGGGGTAATTAGGAATACAGGTCGTGGCGATGCTCTTCAAGAACTTTGTTTGCGGAAACTTCTTGGCCAGCTGCGTTAGATGTTGGTTGAGAAGAGCGCACAGGGGAATTCTAGAAGAGAGAATCACCAGTGAAAGTTAGTGAATCTGATGGTAATTGTTATTTTTCAACAACTCTAACAAATAGAAATTTACCTTGAGAATTTGATAACATAAGTGGTACATTTAAAATACCAAATTTGATAATATAAATGGTACATTTTAAATGGTACACTTTAAATACCGTAGAATGGGCCATTTTAAATACCGTACCATAGAATATTTTAAATCATACATTTTAAACACCATAGTACATTTCAAATGGTACATTTTAAATACCGGAGTACATTTTGAATGGAATATTTTTTATGGCCGATTATATATATATATATATTTCTTTTTTCTGTAGGCCTACTTCTATTGTCCCGAATATAAAACGTGATTCTTTTCGAATTCTAGGGTCCAGAAGTTGCTATGGTAGCCTACTGATATGCAAATCTTGGCCTAACCTTTTTTTTAACTCAAACTCGAAACTTGCGATTCTCAAACTTTACTTGAACTGTAATTCTCCAACTTGAACACCCGTAAATAAAAGATGATAAATGTAAGACTATGTTTGTAATGTTCTGAAACATTCTATTTTAGCTAATGTTGTGATAATACATGGAAAATGTAAAGTACGGTACTGAGCCACCTACTTACCCCTGCTTGTAAAGATGCAGTACAACCCATATGTCTTCACCCGCATTGTTGACATGATTGACATAGTCCACCGCACTAATCTCCATGACGTCACCGAAACGATCTTTCGATGCTTCGGCTCTCATCTGTGCGATTCGTTGTCGGCGATACTCCAGGATCACTGCTTCATCTTCTTCGTCTTCCAATTCATCCAACTCGTCAAGGTCCAGGTTACCCAACGCTTTGCCACCTGATCAAAATTATGTCAATTATTAACTACCAAACAGATAAAAATCAAATATTTCAACACAAATGCATCTAACCTCAAAAAACGAATAGAAGATGAACACAAAACAACAACAAGAAAATATATCTTGGTGTTGATACCAGTTATGGAGTCGATTTAGCGAAAAATCAGTTTTTTGGTGATACCGGTACCTAATAAAAATTTTTCAGCTGAATATGCTTGACAATTATGCGACATGAATTGAATAGTTATAACTGATATCATCTTGAAACTACTATAATTATCTAGGTTTCTCGTGTCAAAGAATATCAATATCTCACATCGTTCAGTTAAGTCATCACCAAAAAACTGATTTTTTGATGAATCGACTCCCATGGACTCTTAAGGCCCCACCAGAACTTCAGAAGTGAAAGCAGTACCTTTCGATTTTTCTTGGATTGTCGATTCTAACATATCAACAATATCTGCTTCGGTAACTTCCGCTTCTTTGGGTGGAATAATCCCCTTACTCCGAAGGATGTCATTCCATTGTGTGTCTTCATTTGTGTCCTAGAAATAAAGATTATAGTAATTTAATATATAGGCTACATTACTTTACATTAGGTTACAAGTAACGTAACAGTACTGGTAGCATTGAGTTTATAGTGTTATAACGCTATAAACTCAACGCTGGTAGTTGACTTTGAGGAAAAATTGTTAAACATTATTTTAGGAAAATACGTGACAGTAGGCCTACATCACATTTAGAGAGAAAAAAGGAGAACCACAGACCCAATATAAGAAATATAATAGAAAAAGTCTGTTTTAAGGCAATAGTTTGTGTGTAAACTCAATGATTGAGCATATCAGCGCTGCTTCAAATTTTGTAATCTCTCTCGTAGGTTACAACCCCGTTACCAGTCAAACAACTGGTAGAGATTTCGAGCCTTGTTTTCAACTTTTAGGGACTAGGTGCTAGGTCTTTGCCATCGAGTTTGTAACTCAATTAGGACAGAAACAACCTGCATGAGATGTCTTCTGAACACAACGGATCTAAGCTCACGGCATAATAGACTTACAGTTATTGTTACTGGATAAGGTTGAGTGGCAATACTAAAATAAGCATAGTTTATTAGGTATTTTACGGTTATACCCAACCAGGTGTTACGCCTAGCCTTGGGCCTAGGCCTAGTCATGCCTCAACATTGAGTCATGCAATGATCAATGGTCATGCTAACCTATAACCTCCTTATTTATTGTGAACGTGATTCTAATTTATATGGAGTCTTGATACAAAAAACTTCAAATTATACATTCAGCTAGTAGTTTTCAAAGCTATGATTAACATTACCTGCATCTTGTGATAGAAAAATATTATTCAGTTTGATGTAAGCAGATCACTGAACCACCATAACCTATTTTTAGTACTTTCAGATTTCAGGGTAGGAAACATAATCTGAGTGGGAAAAAATATCCCACTGTCAGCCGAAATGATGATTCCAAACTATGGTTCCAAACGACTGCCGTTACATAAAACATGAACGATTGGAGTGTTGGAAGATTCAAGTGTAGCTATAAATAGATTAGCATAGCAGAGAAAAAAATTGGGCTTCCTTTCAATGTTTTTTTTTTTATTATATACAGCATACAGGTCAGGATAAAAAATAAACTTGTCACTTTTTCTGCATATTGGTGTAATGGTGTCACACCACAATATAGGTTGAGGTTGTTTTTCAGAGAAATCGGATGGTGTAAAATGTGTCGACACACCTCTAAACCACAATATTCATTGGTTCAGAAATCGGTTTTCTCAGAAGAAAAGGAAAGTTTGGAAAATTCCCAAAAGAACGGCCCAGAGGGGAAATACTTGAAAAACAAAAATTCTTCAATAGCATTAACCACAATTCTATTTTTAGACACATTCGGACAAGAAAATGTCCGAAAACAGTCTTCTTGATTACAATATGTCATTAAAATTCACATTGAAGAATCTTAAAATTCAATGTGGCTCTGATATTTGACGTCACCAAGTGATTAATTGTGGTTAATGCTATGGAAGAATTCAATCGATTGGAAATTTCTAAAATTTTCACCAATGGTGAAAAAAATCATCACACACATTTCAAGTGATTTTTACAACAATGGGCCGTTTTTTGGATGAGAAATAACGAAGGAAACGCAATAAAAGTATACATTATATTGAATATTAGGATACACAGGTTTTGCAAAGTGAATATTCAACATGTTGCAATATCAACAGACAGCAGGTAGGGTTTTTAAACATTTGAAGTAATCCAAGGTCTGTATTTGTAGGTTTAGCTGACAGAATATTTTTCATTGTATTTCTATACTTCAAAGCTCATCTCACAATGCATATACCGTGTTTTCCTAGTATAAATATATAATGATACAATATGAGAATGATAGGACTATGCTATATAATATTATTGTAAAATGTAGATATAACCTAGTCTCCAAACAGTAGGAATGTAGTTATTCGTGATTAAAAGCTAACCAGGGGCAGCACTGTCGAAGTGGGCGAAACTTCAAAATGGCCGTCCGGAGGCAGTTAGATGTTATGTTGTTTTGATAGTATCTGCCTCCACCCAGTTCACTAAAACGCCACCTGATGTCAGAAACTTAGCTTTAATTGCGAATACTACCAGTAGATGAAATACATTGACACAAATATTGGAGCTCAAGTATTTATTCTTGGATTAATCAATACAGGCAATTAACTAAATTTAAATTAATCCCATTATGGATAATACAATTATATAACTAGAAAATAAATGTGTATCATGTCTCCATGATCTATACATGCAGACTAATCCAACAAATCAATACACATGAAGTAGGCCTATGTAAGCCAACATGTACAGTACCAGTAATATGGATTCTAGTATTCCATAGAATTCCGTTCTTAACAAGAAACAGCTAGGAATATCAACAGTAAGTAGTAACATCATTTTTAAAAAAGGAACAAAAATCGTAGCAAAAACCACACTTCGCTCAAAACACGTTCATAACCTTGATGCACCGATATGAAATAAAAATCATAACTAAACATGATGAATTGCTTGTTAGTGCATCCAGTGAGCCAATCTTTCTTTCCTCGTCTCATTATTCTCAACTCGTTGGACTACAGTTTGTTCACTCACGATGTAGACAATAAGCAGAGCCAAATCCACATTTGCTAAACATTAGCCACTTGCAAAAATGATCAAATTAAATTACAGAAATAATTGAATACTCAAGGTTTATTAATAACTAATTGTTAATCAAGTATACTGTATACATTTTCATAATTTATTAAGAGTGTATAAGAGTTGATTCAGCGCAATGTCAGTTTTTGTGATAACCTAGAACGGTATGACTACGAGATATTAAAATTCTAATACGGGGGAAACACAGATATTCTTCAATACTTTCAAGATGGCATCCAAATTGGTTATACAGTATTATTTAATCCATATTACATAATTGTCAAGTAGTATAGGAAATTAGGGATACAGCTAAAAAACAATTTTTTTTGCTGTGTACACTTGATAATTATGCAATATACTGGTAAGAATAATCGTTTTTACTTACAAATACTCATCATCTTCAAGGTATTACAGACATCTGTGTTACCTACGTATTATAATTTTGATATCTCATACCGTTCGAAAGTTGACCAAATAACTGATATTTCGCTAAAACAACTCCATCCACTCTTAATGCCAACCCAAAAATGGAAAAACTGAGGTACGGTGGTGTAGCATATAATTGATATTAATGTCAGTAGGCTTACAAGTACAGTAACACAAAAAGTGTTTCCCATTTGCAAGAATAAAAAAAAGCATACAGTCAGTAAAAATAATTCAAATCAACACAAAAGTGTATGATTTTAGCCGCCCACAGTTGGTAGTTGATACTAGATATGAATACAGTTAAACCTCTATCCATCGTTTTTCAAGGGGCCAGGAAAATAAAACCATCCATGCAGGAAAACAATCCATCCAGGAAAATTCAACATTGATTATATGGGAGTGGGGTGTAAAAAAATGAATGATACAAGCAGGAAAACAATGGATCCGGGAATGATGCATAGAGGTTTCACTGTATATCCAGAAAATATTGTTGAAAAATCAAGTAGGCTATATAAATATAAAAATTACCATCTTGTACATATTGTGATGACAAAATACATTTCACAAATCTTATTTCGTCTTCCCCTTGCTCCTCCCTCGCCCGGAAGTCCCTGCCCCTCTTCCCCTCTTGGCGGCACTCCCCCCCGCGGCTGGCTCTTTCTTGCTGGCCGGTCGCTTCTTTGCGACTATCATCGCGTCTGTCGTGACGTCGTCTTCGTTCTCCTCCCGATCCTCTTCCGCCCCCTCGTCTTCAAACTCCTCGCCTTCGACGGCCGACGACGTCTTCTTCGAGAACCCCGCCGCCGTCGAGTAGGGCAGCATCGCACTTTCCTTGTTGAAAGTTCTCGTGAAAGCTGACTTTACCTGCGATTTGTCAACAAAAATGGGCATTCAAGACAAAAACATAACCAGGTCTACCGTCATTGGGCTTATTTATTTTGAGTTGGTGAGATCGCCCGATGCCAATAGATCATAGTCATCAGTACAGTGCGTCGTTGAACCCAATATAAATGAATGAATAGGTAGGTACAATCGCCTCTGTGTGCCCCGACCCCGTCCAACAGTCCTAAGCATCGGAAAACGATACTTTCTTTCAGATTTTGATGGAAATTTCTCAAAAAGATCCACTTTAATTACATACATGCTCCCAGATCTGGATAGGACACCAAAAAGATGTTCAATATTCCAGTACTTCTGAAAACTGAAATTATTTGAAAATGTAGACAGACAAATTGACTACTACTGTAGCCTACAGTAATTTAGTCGTTTTTTTTTCATTTTAACTGTATTCTAAGAAAGGAATGAAAATGAATACAGGAGCCTATACCAGATTGACTTGAAAAGAAAGGGTTGAAAGTCATTAAAAATTACGTTTATGAAAAAATTGTAGAGCCTACGTCTGAAGTTAACTACTCTTTGTAACTTAATTAACAAAAATTAACAACAGGAATTACTGTACCGGTAATCAACTATTTCAAATTATCTAATCCGAAAACAGTGCTAAAGCAATTGAGGTGTCGAAATATTAGTTCGAATTACAGATTAGCTGGAATTTGAATTAACCATATTCATTAACAGGGGTTGAAATGCCTATACCTTCAGCCGGGGACCAACTTCAAGTTCGAAATATATCAAATCTTGAGTTTGAATTAACTAGGGTTTACTGTCCACATTTCCATACCTTTGAGTCGACTCCAGCCATGGGGTCTTTCTGCTTGGGCCACAAGCTCAGCTCCAGGATGCTGTCCAGGTCGGCCCGGACCAGGTGATAGGACTCCATCACCCGGACTGCCTCGGCCACCCCGTCCACGCCTCTCTTGACCAGCGGCCGGGTTATTCCATCACGCAGGAACGCCAGGTAGTCCATGTTCAGCGACTGCTTGCTCCCGGAAACACTCAGCCGTGTGTGGACGTGCAGTTCTTGGAGCAGACGGTCAAACTTGCCGCGACGGGAATTCTTCCCGAGCCAAGACGGGAAGTTTATTTGCGCCGTCAGATTGCCCTCGAGTATATCGCCGGGAATAACGCTGGAATACATTGCCTGAAAAACACCAAGAAAGCTATATTGATTGTAATTTTATGTGGGCGATTAGCGATTTTTGAATTATCTATAAGTAAATAGGTAGGCCTATACGTAAAAACAGTACAGTGATGAGTAAAAACACATTACAGATTGGTGAAAAGTATGTTTAGGAGTTAACATTACGTATGTAAAAAAATGAAAGGCACAAATAACAGTAGTTATTCTGTTGTAGGCCAAAAGTAGTATTAAATATTTGAAAGTAAGCAAACGTAGAAGTAGTGTAGTGAAAATGCCGATCAAATTATAATACTAACAATTTTATGTCTGATTTGTAATTTTTAAATTATCCATGAGTAGATCTAGGTATGTAAAAACAGTTTAGGGACGAGTCAAGAAGAATAGGCTCTACAGATCGGTAAAAAAAATAGAAAATACGTTCAGGAAAACATTACGTAATCAATGGCAAAGTAGTTATTCTTCGGTGACGAAGTGAAGAAACTACGAGGCCTACAGGTCAACTGAGGTAATTACCTGAGCGGGTAATAAACTCCACGCCTGCTTACTGCGTATCAACTTGTCGACAACGTCGCCGTAGCAAATGCTGTCAGCGGCGGCGGCCAGCAGATCCAGTCGCTTGTAAACGTTATTTCTGAGAAGAAGATCACAAACATTGACACAGTGACCGAAATATACCATAGTGAGCAATTGTGTTTTCTACAGTTACAAACTTAAGATTGCCCTTAAGCAATGATTAAGTGATAATTGATAATTATTTGATGAGCGTAGCAAAGATTTTCAATTCACTCGGCAGACAAAAAATTATTGGGCGGTAATTTTGTATGCAGCACACAGGTCAGGCAAAGTAACCAAGGCAATCAACTTGAAACTTGTTATGAACATTATGGGGTGTCATACCAGAATAGGTTGGTATTGCTTTTGAGCTAAATTGTTTTGAAGGGTTTTCTAGAAAAATCGTAAAACTTGAAAATTGCCATAAGAATTACCCAAAAGGGAAAATATTTCAAACACTTTTTTTCTATCCGAAATCTTTACCCAACATAAAAACAACAATAATTGAACACATTCAATTATTAGAGCCGGAAGCCCTAGTGTTAAATGAATTGAAATACCATAAAATGTAAAGAAAACCAAAACTACATATCCTTGAGAAATATTTGGACTTGATAGTCTATTCTACATCATTTCATTAATGCTAAATTCCCAAATCTCTACCTATAAAATAACTAAGAAGGTCTATACGTAGATAATCAGAAATAAATACTAAAATTAGGCCAATAACATTGTGAAGAATCATCAAACACTCACTTGGCTGCATCTGGCGCCACCGACAGATAATTTTCTTGCACGAATAACGGAGACATGCTGTAATCGTGAAAGAAAAGGTCCGACTTGTCGTTGATCGTCATCTTCTTGTGTTCCTCCGCGGAGAATACTCTCTTCAACACGTCCCACGGGCCGAGTTTGATGTTCTTCAATTGTTTGGCGGGATCGTGGTTGTCGGCGGCGGCGACGGAGCTCTCCTTGGACGTGAATAGCGCCAGGTGGTGCAACACTTGGCGGACATCCTGACTCGAAGCTACGATCATGTTGTTCAGAGCTTCGGGAGACATTTTAACGCCTTCTTTGAAACACACCGACAGCATCGCACCCTAGAACAATTCTATATTCAGACAAGAAAGGAATTCGTCAGGGTATGGAGGTAGGCGGGGTCATGATAGAGAGGTAGTCATAGAGGGTTAGCTTAGATGTCGGTAAATTCTCTTTCTTGAATAGGACATGTAGGGACTGGAATGGCCTTAGTAAAAGTGGAGAACGGAAAATAAAACCATCCATGCAGGAAAACGATCCATCCAGGAAAATTTAACATTGGTATGTGAGTGGGGTGAGAAAAAATGAATGATGTACAAGCAGGAAAACGATGGATCCAGGAACGATGCGTAGAAGTTTCACTGTATTATCTATTGAGATTAATAAAATATAATTATCAATCATTAAAAACCATGATGGAAAACAATAAAAAGAAAAAAAAAACTTACACGTATCTGTTCCACTCTAGGTTTGGTGAATCGCAGGTCGAAACAGTTGCCGGTCAAAGTGCGCATCTTCATGTGGCTAACGTCGTTACACATGCATATGATGGGAATCTTCGAGCTCTTTATCAGCAAGTTGATCTCGCCCAAGCCGCCGCGATCCTCGTTGCCCGCCATGCCGTCCACCTCGTCCATGAGCAGGACGTGCTTCGTGGACGTGCCTTCGACGCCACCACCTGCGGCTCAGAACAAATAGTCCGTGAAACTCCATACATCGTCAAGCATCTTGACATCATCTGAATCATTTCAGGCTCTACAAAATTACATTCACTTTTTTTTTTACAGTGAAACCTCAATCTATCGTTTTACACGAGACCGTGGAAAAATAAATCATCCATGCAGAAAAACGACCTATCTTGGAGAATTCAACATTGGTTTCAAATTTAAATGGGAGTAGGGTAGAACAAAATGAATGATGGAAGCGGGAAATGAATGGATTCAGGAGCAATGCATTATGGTTTCTCTTTCACTTGGCACTAAAATATTTTGTGAACTTTCAGTAAACTTCCATAAGTATTTTCTGACAGGAATCAAAATACAGTGAAACCTCTATGCATCGTTCCCGGATCCATCGTTTTCCTGATTGTACCATTCATTTTTTCTAGCCCCACTCTTATATAATCTATGTTAAATTTTCCTGGATGTATGGTTTTATTTTCCTGGTCCCTTGAAAAACGATGGATAGAGGTTTCACTGTATTGTATCATTAAAATAAATATCAAATATAACAACAGTATATCAAATTATTCAAAATTGACAAACGCAGCATATGCGTTGTATTATGAGCGAGATATTTGAATGGAGACTACACGAAAACTCTACACACCTTGGTTGAAACTGTCCGGTCTACAAAGCCGTGAGATGTGTGAATCACAGCACAATTTGATTGATCATACAGTATTTTGAATTAACAAGCGTCAACTCATTGAAATAATGCAATATTATGTATCGTACAAGGATTGTACTCACCTCGGAAAAACTGGTAGAGTGACTTGCTGGACAACAGCTCGGAAACCTCGTCGTGTAGCATCTTCTTTGACCTCGTGTCCGAGGCATTGAACTCCACAACGTCCAGACCCAACTCCTGGCAAACCAGGTGAGCAGTCGTCGTCTTTCCTGGAAGAAGCAGTTTCTTTCAACACTTTAGTCAAACACTCGAGTTTGAAATGAAAACATACACATATATGAAGTGGGTGAAAGGAAAGAAAGAACAGCAGCTTACCGAGATTTATGAGTAGAGAAAGGCCTACTCATGGTGGAGAGCCCGTAGATAGAACACAGAGATGAAAAGTACGCACGAGATTCTGAGTGTACTTTTCATCTCTGTGTTCTATCTACGGGCTCTCCACTATGAGTAGGCCTTTCTCTACTCATAAATCTCGGTAAGCTGCTGTTCTCTATTTCCCTTACACCCAATTCATATATTCAGCCTCAGGTTACTTTCCTGTACACACCAAGTCATTTGACATCTTCATATACTTATATTTAGTTTTGGAATATTATTCTGTGATGGACGTTATGAGATGAATGATATATGATGATGATGATGCAGAGTAAGAGAAGCAAGTGATATGAGAATGATGAGATGGGTATAGCTTGGAGGAAATAGGTACATGGACAGAACATACAAGAAAAAACACACATGGACTGGACAGTGCAAGTACTGGGAGGTAGGTTCCACAAGAATCAACAAACGTAAGTTTCCTGCTACCTTTTCCACGGACTCTGAAGAGAATAACCAACAGGTGGAAATCATAGAAACATTAACAATAAACTAAAACGCACATGTTTCGATCTTATCAGATCTCATCAGGCGAGTATCCTTAATACTTCTTCTCAAAGAGACAAACTGCAAACTGAGTAACCCGAGTCTAAGGAATATTTATCACTTGAATTAGAACGCACATTTTATGAAGAGTAGCCATTCAATCAAGAATTTGTAAACGATACCGGTAGCAAACATGCCATATCGAACATCGATCTATAATACTGAAAATGATGCATTCCGTTCGAGATCAAATCGAAATGATGATCTAAAGATCAATCTAAATAATGTATTTTCAGCCAAGGTTCCGTAATTATTTTGTGACATGCAGTGAACGTTTGCCTTTGTCTCGGTACACACTTTTCCCGTCGACAAACGAAGGACGGCCTGGCCTCGGAATACACAGCGCATAGACCAGTCATTATGACGATTTGTTCTGGGAGTAGACTGTCGGCTGTTTATTTATCTGATATCCAATACATTTTGTATCAAATATAATCAAAATTGAAAGGCTTCATTTTGATATCGATCGAAAGCCTGATATCGGAAATCGAACGGTAACCCGGGTACTTATTGTGGTACTTACCGACGCCAGGCGGTCCCGAAAGCAAAGCAGCTTTGAAAAATGCTCCGTCGTCACTTCTAGCCCAAGGACCTTGAAAGATAAGTGACTTTTAAATGACGACAACATTCGAAACAAAATGAATCTCACGTATGTAATACACATTACAAAACTAGTACGTACTTGGTCGAACTAGTTTCTTGCCACCAAACTGGTTGCTATTCCAATTCTGGAGCCATTTTGTGAGTTTCTTGACGTTGCTGTTTTCGCCTTGCTGACCAATGATTTGTTTTGTTGTCGTAGGTCGGTATTTGTCTACCCACAACAAGCTGGCGGGAAGCTGGACAGGAGCCGGGCGATCACTCGTGGTGCGAGTTTCCGCATCCTCGACGACCCGATTCGAAGGTTTACCACAGAAGTCTTTAGTCTTAACAGGGGATTCATTTTCTACATCTTTTACTGGCATTTCAGGAGACTTCACTACATTTGGGGTCTTGTCCTTGACTTTGGGATGTATTACTTTTTCCGTTATACTTGTACTCTCTTTATGGTTTCCTTCGCTATTCCCCGCATTTTTATGACCAGTGCGATTTTTCTTCGGTGATTGTTCAGTTTTAGTTACAGGGGCCACGCCCGATTTAGTTCTTATAAGATTCAAAAGACCATCTTCATCTAATTCTCGAGTTCCAAACTGTTTCGCTTTGTGAACTTTCGAAGGGCCAGCATCCTCACCCAGTACTATGTAATTTGTTTTCCGGCTAACAGACGTCGTAACTTTGCCGCCGCACTCTTGAATCAGCGCTACCGCGGCTTCTCTCTCCATAGAGTCCAGTACTCCCGTTACCACGAAAACGACGCCTTTAAGGCAGTCTGGCTTTCCTTGGGGTATTTCTTTTGTGCCCAGATGTTTGGGACCCTCTCTGTGTAAATACTGTTGATAGCCGATTGCGCTCAAACGTTTTTTCTCCGCAGGATCGTTCACCCAACTTGGTTCATCTTCATCATCTTCCTGTAGCGAAACATCTTTACTGAGCGTTGTCGTCTTACTCTTAGCAACGGTTGTGTCTGGATCATTTGATCCCCTTGCTCGATCTCTTGATTTCACCCCCTTGCTAAGCAACGTAACGTCTGGATCCTTTTCAACGGATTTAGGAGTTACTTTTCCACGGTCGGGCTTTGACTCGATATTTCCATCTATATCCGATTTAATTTTGGATTGATCTTCCTTCTTCAGTTTTCCACGGTCGGACTTTGACTCTATTTTTTCATCCACATCCGATTTCGTTTTGGATTGAACTTCCTTTTTCAGTTTTCTACGGTCTGACTCAATTTTTTCATCCGTGTCCGATTTCGTTTTGGATTGAACTTCCTTTTTCAGTTT
The DNA here is from genome assembly GCA_964007535.1 of Brachyptera risi. NCBI lineage: Eukaryota > Metazoa > Arthropoda > Insecta > Plecoptera > Taeniopterygidae > Brachyptera > Brachyptera risi. The sequence continues at coordinate 51,309,144 of OZ023328.1, forward strand.
TCCACGGTCTGACTCAATATTGTCCGATTTCGTTTTGGATTGAACTTCCTTTTTCAGTTTCCGTGACTTCTTTGCTTCATCGTCATGCTTTAGTTTTGCTCTTGCTTCATCCTCGAGTTTCTGTTTAGATCTTGCTTCTTGCTCCTTTTGCTCCACCTCGACCTTTTCCTTACTAGATTTTGTTTCTTTTTCCTGACTGTCTTCCAAGTTTTTCCTAAGGACTTCGTTGGCAATAACATCCACATCTAGCTCTTTCAAGGTATTCTCAAAATCTAGATCACTGTCTTCAAAAGTAACTGCAAGACCCAAGTCTTTGTGGACCTATATAAGATAAAATACTAATTAGTAAAGTTACGTGTCAACTACTGATTATAAATAGCCATATTTCAATTAACATTATTGAAAAGTAGGACTTGATTTGAAGGATATTATTTTGTGATGGACGATATGAGGTGAATGATAGATGTAAGAGTAAGAGAAACAAGTGATATTAGAATAATGAGGTGGGTACAGGTTGGAAGGAATACATGGACAGAGCACAAAAAAGTGAAAACACACATGGACTGGACAATGCGAGTACTTTTCACCTGTTGGTTATTCCCTTCAGAGTCCGGGGAAAAGGTAGTGGGTAACTTGAGTTTGTTGATTCTTGTGGAACCTACCTCCCAGTACTCACACTGTCCAGTCCATGTGTGCTTTTTGTGCTCTGTCCATGAATTTCCTCCAACCTGTACCCACCTCATTATTCTCATATCACTTGTTTCTCTTACAATGCATTAATTATCATCTATCATTTATTTCATATTTCAATCAAGATATTGGAACTGGTAACAGATCATATTATAAAATGGATCCAATAATTTACAATTGTTTGTTTGCTTAATGGTTCTCAACGACCCCCCCCCCAACAGCTTTCACACGAGGGTTAGGTGATGATGAAACTATAAAAAAGGTACCAGTACTGATAAGTTGCAAGGACGCTTACAAAAACTTGAATCCTACAGCCCAACGTGATTTCAGTTTATAAAGAGGTGCCTTAGCCAACTGCTCTACGAAAATTATTTTGAAGTGAACATGTCTACATTATCAATATCGCCTGCCAGCGATTTAGTCCAGCGCTCTAAACGTCACAAAATTTTGTCCGCCACGTCAGCTCTGAACCTGAGCGTCATGACAGTTTTTCATGCGCCAAAGCAGCCGGGTCGCTTTGGGAAACTGAAAATATATTTCAAACAAATTCCACGTAAGCTGGGCATGCGCGGAATCAGGCCATATAGCAACGAAGTGTCAAAGAGACAAATCCGGATAACATGCGGTCACATTATAAAGCTTCGGCAATAATAATATTAGTGTCCGTTGCCTCAATAAACTCGTAAAGAAAGCCTGTCTACTGTCTCATAATTTCCACACCCCAATTCCCATGCTATGAAGTATTAACGTTAACCCTACGAACATGTACCCGAAGTCTGCATTAATTTTCTTAATTCATAATTTCAGAATTCAGTCAAGGTATCTTTCTGCAACTGCCACAATTAACAGTAGGCCTACCTGTACATGAACGTGAATAAGTTACCTCAATTTTCTTTTCCGAATGTGTTTTTTCCGTTGACCTCTTGATTTTTCCACCTCCAAACACATCCATAATGTTAACTGCTTTGAGTTCCGGAACAACTTTCTTTTTTGGAGGCGTTTTCTTGACTTTTTGAGATTGTTTTTCTATAATGATCAAGAAAATATTAGTTCTGGTGCTTAAAACGTATGAGTTATAGCTCATAACGCAAACTTATTATTGAACTGATAGTAATATCGGTCAGGCATTCTGTATATTGGAGTGCCGCTAATAAGTAAGACCTGTCGTTTTTACTATAATTGTATCCACGAAAAAAGATCATCGTGTACCAAAATAACCATGACAAATAGGCCTGTTACCAAAGTGATACACGGCCGTAAAGATTTGACAGTTTTTTTTTCTTCTGTATTTTTGGTGTATTATGATTTTAAGAAACACAAATGGATCTTTAAGAGGTGTTCAATCCTCAAAATTGCAGTGAAATCACATAAATAGGCCTCCCGATGTCTTTACAATCATTTAGTCAGTAAACGCCTTTTTTCCTTCGTGTAGGCCTATGGCCATGGGCATTGATTTTTCACTACAAATTCAATGCTATGGGTAAGCAAATAATAACTGAAAACATTTAATATGACAGAGAATGCATTGAAATATAGTATTAGTTTACCACACATAATTAATTGGTTACACGCAAACTAGCGGTATGATTCTTTGTGAACCTAGGCCTATGGAAAAAAATGTAAAATAATACACGATATTAGCGTTCAAAAATTACGAACAGAATAATGAAGCTACACGCTTGAAATTTCATTATGTCTCGGCAGTGAGTTCATCTGGTACACACATTTTGAATTTAATTTATTTAAAAATTGACGAATAAAAATTCACATGGTTAATGTGGGACTAGGGGCTTAGGCCTACAATATTTACACTCATTTTGTGGAAATAGTTCAGTTCTGTGACATTAGGAAATAAAGTTCTACTTATTTTAGTTCTACTTATTGCTCACTAAGTGTATCAAAACAAGAATTTTTGAAAAAAAGTAGCAAATTCTATCAAAGCCATTTAAATGACATTATTTGGCAAAATCCAAAATTGCATTAGTTCCCCAAATTGTAGGCCTATGCAAAAAGCAGATTATCAACTATTTCTAAGAGCATTACCAATAGGCCTATACCCAGTTAATATCATTGATTAATTGCATAATTGAGCTAATTCAATTTTAAAAAGAAATTAAAAATAAAAAGTAAATCACTCACCATTTTCCTTCTTTTGTTTTTTTACCGAACTAGTTATAATATCATCGTCATCTGAATCGACCAGCACAATTGATTGTTTTTTCGTTTTTTTTACAGAAGTTGTTATAATAACATCGTCATCCGAATCAGACAGCACAATTTTTCTTTTACTCTTCGATTTTCCTTTCTTCTCGGTGCTTACTGGCAGTTTAGAATTGTCATCCTTCTTTTTGCTACCTCCAACAGTGGTAAAAAATGAACGAATGTCCTGAAACGAGTGTAGGCATCGACTTATACATCAAGTTAACATTTATAAGAATTGTGACGCATACACTTTTGTTTTCTTCGATAGCACCTAATAAAATAACGATTCACCTGGTCATCCCACCATCTCATATATCGTTCACCGATGCCAATAGATCGTAGTAATCAGTAGGCCTACAGTGCGTTGTTAAATCTGATCATCGAGTTTATAGTGTTGACCTGATATTTAAATGAAAAAATAAATCATTGCGTCGTCTCACACGCAAGCCGCAAATCAGTCTTCCAGGTGTAGATCTTGACTTGATCTTGATAGATTTGGATATTGTCTTCCTCTCGTAGGCCTACTCTGATGAGATACCTTCAATCTAGCTAGAACTCATTGGGCCAACATAGGCCCTACCATTAAGTATATAGAGGTTTAGGCCCTACTCTAAGCCACGGTCTAGAATAGAGAGATCTTGTATCGGGCTTTCTTGGTAGGTTGGAAGACGCTGCTAGTTCCGCCAAAATCCGTGCGGAACGTTGGGTCTAGGTGAAAAGAGGTCAGTCACGTGGTCCATTTTGACGGTTGACAGCTGACATCTTGCGCCAACAATGAGGTACATTTGGTGGGCGCATGCATAGAGCATGGTCTACTGGCCTCTTTTCACCTAGCGTTCCGCGAGGATTTTGGTGGAACTAGCAGCAATGTTGGTATCAGCCGAAATAGGTTCGATACAAGACCTCTTGGAAAATTTGTTATACTAAGTACCACCCATAATTGGCCACCCCAAACTAAGGTTAGGACACCAGTTGACTATTTCAGACCGTGCTCTAGGCTTGGGCTACAATAATAGGCCTAGGTAATCTACGTTCATTGGCCCATGAACATTTTTTTTAGGTTAGGTTACTTTTCAAAATACTAAATTTGTATACATTTCCATCAATTAACTTACCCTGGACATTTTGATTTTTCAATCCATAAATCTTGGATAAAACGTTCTTCTTAATTTCTAATTTGGAGAATACAGCATAGAATAGTTGGGCAGAATAACTAGCCAGGCTCAGAATGACAGAACACGTAAAATAAAACTTGGCGGGATTGTCAACACGCCACGGTCTACTCGATACTACTGTGGGCTGTGACTTGTACGACAAGGCCACCTAGAGTGCGCTTAAATTTCACGAGCAAAGGAGCGCTATGGGCGCAATCGTATCAGTACGTCATCAGTTTGGAATGGAAGAACGTCACGAGATTTGTATTGATTTCTGAGCTAAATCATTAAAGACGTCAGTCAGTCATCCTTGAGGTAGCCATTGAGTTGTTCGTGTGAACTAGGCCTACTATTTTATACCAGCTTCTAATTCTGTGTGTTTGCCTATAGTTCTGGCAAAGTTCTACGCGAAGGACTATTTATGGAACATTAATAATAATCCGTGTTCGAAGTGATAAGTTTGACGTTTGACATAGGCACTAGATACAGTATAGACCCACTGAGGTGAAACCGTCATAATGGCGTTATTCACGGGTCAATCTCACATACACTTACGTAGATTTTTCAGAAATAGGCCAGCGATCAACATGTCCAACAAGTTGATTATGTTCCTATGTGTGATGCTGATGAGTTTATGTCAGGTAAGAAAAATATGCAAGCGATTCTATCAAGTACCCTAGACCCAAGCTCTAGTTAAGGCTAGGCCTAGGCCTAATTAGTCATGTTTATTATGATGGCCAGGTTAGGCCTAGGCCCAACTTGCGTCATCGACTCGCCGTCACTCTTCTCAGCTGCGGAAGGTCACCACACCCATGTGATACAAAGTTGGTTGACAGATGATTGAAAATTAGCGTGATTTTTGAAACTATTTTAGGCCCCACTAGGGCTAATGTGAGAGCATTTCTTATGCCTAGTGCCCCCTAGCATTGACTCTATAATGCCCCCAGTCACAGGTTAGGCCTTTGGGGTCGACCCCATGAATGTGATCATAAACAATTCATTTCATCTGTTAGCACTAGGCCTAGCTAGGCCTAGGCAATCAATGTCTAGGCCTAGCCTAGGGCCTAGTCATATTGCCTAGCCCCTAACCTAGGCCCAGGACCTAGGCCCTAGCCATTGAGTTTACACTTACCCTACTGACTACAATAACATGCCTTTTTGGAACCCATTCCTTGTTGAATTTGAAAATCATGTAGGGTAGGCCTATAATTATACGAGTAAATGGAGTACCAGGTAGGCCTTGTGAAAGTAACTCTTGGGCCTACTGACTATTTTCAATGAGTGCTTTCTGCCACCTTGGGTCTGTCATGTGATGCTAGAACATAGCTAATTTCCTAGTGATCCAATCTTGCAGTGGTACAGATATAGTTTTCATTAAATGTGGTTGATAAAGTCATATTACATAAAGTCACATTTATAAAGTCTGGATAAAGTCCGACTCCTTCCCACCATCCAAAACGCCTGCGGTAATAAAATAACCTTTCATCTCGTCATCTCATTCATCATCCACCGACGCCAATAGATTGTAGTCATCAGTATAGTGTGTCGTTAAAACTCAATTATAAAAAAAAATTTAAAGGGAATGTAAAAATGAGAAAATACATCTTCTGATTTTTTTTCCCGAAACGACCCGGGTAAATTCGACCTTGTACCCAGTTCCTTACTTGCTACCCGAAGGCATCACTATTATATATACGTACATGTGTTTTGAAGCTCGCTAGTCTCGAGTGTTCACTAATAAAGGTCTTATTTTTTCAGTTTACAACTGCTGCTGAAGATCACTGTGTTTGGTACGGTCAGTGCAATATTGACGAAGCTGGTAGAGCACAGAATTGTCCATATACCGGTCCAGCCAAAGAATTGAGCAAAGATGGAGAAATCTTACTCAAAAAGTGGTGTCCTCATTTTTTCAATAATAGAGGTGAGTAGGCCTACTGGTTGATTATTTTTGTGTTTCCAGTTTTGTGTTTTTTGATATCAACCTTCGTGTGTTTTGTGTCTTGATACATATCACAGAAACAGTTATAATGTGTTCCGGACGTTCGGAAAATGAAATACTTTAATCAAAATGGGGTGGTAAGATCGCCCTTGTGGTGCCCCGTCCAAACGATCCCATCTTTCATTCATAGCCTTAATTGGGGAACAATGATTTTGTATCAAGTTTCGATGTTATTAAAAAAAAAGGTTTGAGAAATAAGTGGAGCCGCTAGTCTAGCCTAGTCAACAGAGTTACTGTTTTTGATGCTGAAAGTCATGTTACCTTCAAAAGTAGTCAATTTCCTTACCTGCTATGATGTATTAGTAGTAGTCTTCTAGCCCCACCCTTCCTGTTGCTTCAACAAAAAAAAACATTTTCAAGGCATTTAGTGCAATTCCATGTTTCTTAACAATAAAAAAGATCCAGCTCCAGATATGGGGATAGTCCTGGTCAAATGGGGTGAGAATTCTGAGAATTTCAGCTTTTGCACTGAATTAAACTGAATTAGCTGTAAAGAAAGTTGCCATTTAAACATATGTGCATGTCTAGTTCAATCTATTGTACTAAGCAATTGGTAGGAAACTGGATACCATTTTGAGTGTAATTCAGTAAACGGCACCGCGTAATGCGTAGGTTGTCATTGCAATGCACAGACAGAGCAGTAATTGAACGCATTTATAGTTGTCACTGCCCTATTATGAGTACATCACTAGCATTCAATTTATGTCCTTTCAATTTTGGCTTTTAAAGCACAAGAGCAATTGTGCCACTTTCTGACACGTACCGGTACCTAAGAAATACTCAGCTTGGGCACACAAAATACAAATTAGTTTCCAATTTAATGCAGTAAATTAAATTATGATAACATAAATTATACTTAGAAGTTTAATGAGCCAACGTCTGCTACATGAAAGTTTTGTCAATTAAAATTGACAAGAATATTTTCTCTTACAAAATGGTCAATTAATACATACTGACAATAGTTAATTTTTTATATATATATATATATATATATATATATATATATATATATATATATATTTGTATTTGTATTTGTATTTATTAGCTGTTGTTTACAAAGTACATTGTGTTAACATTGTCAGTACAAATTAGGTATAAGACCAGAAGGTACAGGAATAATGTGAATAATTGATAATATATTTAAATAAAATAAAAGTAATCTTAATAAATCTTGGAAGTTAAAGATCAATGATAATTCAGAAAGTCTTCTATACTGTAGAATGAATGGCTTAACAATAGTTTCTTGAGGGCAGACTTGAATATGTTTCGCTCTGTGATTGTCTTGATCTCTGGAGGGAGGTTGTTATAGAGTCTACGACCCGAATGGTGAACTCCTTGTAGCGTACATTTCAGTCGTCCGTACTCACGACTCAGGTTGGACGCTCCCCTCGTACCATATATATATATATATATATATATATATATATATGTATATATATATATATATATGTATATATATATATATATATGTATATATATATATATATATATACCGTAAATTCTAGATGCCAGAAACGTAATGTCGTGCTTGAAAAGTTGTCCATTATCTAGGAGAATGTCGGAGTAATTAATTAGGCCCACGGTACCTGTGAGATGAAAATGATTTTCTCAGATGAAAATTTCTGTTCAAAAATATGAATTTATTTCCAAATAAAGTATTTTTCATGATGAAGGCCTTGGAAAAAAATTATAGAAGAAACTCATGAATCAACACACACACATGCACACACACATACACACAATCCACAATTGACTTCATTCATAAACATGATAATTCCCTTGAGACAGTAATGATGTCCAAAGACACTGGCAATATATAGTTGAATCATTTATATATAGTCATACAGACCTTTGTTACCAGATAACCTTGATTCAAGTCATTCTACAAAATTATATCTTGAATAGATTGACTGGTATAAAATTATATGTGGGCAAGAAATTTTGATTGAAAAAATATGCATGAAAATATATTACTGTCTTGGTGCATGTATCTATACCAGTTCATGTACTGTGTATTCACCCCTGTTGAGCATTTCTGGTTTCCACAGTAAGATTTATATTTTACGTGTTGGTACAGGGTAGGCCTAACTGGTAATTTTAACCTTGGCATCGTCGTGTATGCACGCAGCATTGTTCCACATTCTTTTGCCAACTTCACATTCGTCTTGTGAGACAAGATCTGTTTACTACTTACACACACACACACACATATATATATATATATTTTTTTTTTGTATTTGTGTATGTGAGTGTGTGTATATGTAGAGTGTATAATAATAATTCTTTATTAAGAGTGCATGGGAGTCAGTTTGACCAAAAATCTTTTTTTGACAACTTTTGAACAATATAAGATATCAAAATTGTATTACCGTATGATATATATATATATATATATATATATATATATATATATATATATATATATATATATATATATATATATATATATATATATATATATATATATATATATATATATATATATATATATATATATATATATATATATATATATATATATATATATATATATATATATATATATATATATATATATATATATATATATATATATATATATATATATATATATATATATATATATATATATATATATATATATATATATATATATATATATATATATATATATATATATATATATATATATATATATATATATATATATATATATATATATATATATATATATATATATATATATATATATATATATATATATATATATATATATATATATATATATATATATATATATATATATATATATATATATATATATATATATATATATATATATATATATATATATATATATATATATATATATATATATATATATATATATATATATATATATATATATATATATATATATATATATATATATATATATATATATATATATATATATATATATATATATATATATATATATATATATATATATATATATATATATATATATATATATATATATATATATATATATATATATATATATATATATATATATATATATATATATATATATATATATATATATATATATATATATATATATATATATATATATATATATATATATATATATATATATATATATATATATATATATATATATAATATATATATATATATATATATATATATATATGTGTGTGTGTGTATCTTTATTCAAGACTGTCTTGCATTATAAGATTGCAAAACACAGAATAAAAATCAATTAATTAAAATATAAAAAAATTATTGATAACAACATTTTAGAGAATAACAAAATAAATATAATTTGACCAGGTTTGAATAAGAAAATGTAGAAAAAAGAAATAATTAAATGATGATAGCGAAATCATACAAAAATTGAAAAGGGGGAAAAAAGAAAAATAGTATGCAATGAAAACAAAATTGGAAATCAAAGCTGAAGACTATAAAGATGATGTCGTAAAATTTGTAGGGATCCTCGAAGGGCGAGTAAAACACAGTTGATTATAATACATTCAAGATGTTATAAGTGAAGGCTATTCAACTCATTGCATAATTTCCACACACACATAAATATATATATATATATATATATATATATATATATATATTTTGTAGGCCTAGTACTTATATAATGCATGTATCACAAATACATATTTCCATGTACGGTATGTATTTAATATGTGTACTGTATTGCCTGTTCTTATAAATATGTGACTTCCTGGAATAAGTTTCATTAGATTGCAAAGTATTTTCATCACGTTTCCTGCTGCCAGTAATGTAATTATTGATTGAACACTTGACTGGCATGAGTCATTTAGTTGACCCAACCAAGCAGACTGACAGGCACTAGCTCAGCTCCATCTGCACACCTTGGCCTAAATCATGATTCAGTCTATTAATAAACCCGACTCCAGACCAGTGAAGATTGAAGGCTCATCTCTGAGATACTTGTGCTGTATTTCTTGTTGCTGAGAATCTGCTCTGCAGTTGAATTAATGTTTTATCATGGTTACAAGTTCATCATTAGTCCCCAATTAGCTGTGGTTGTAAGCACTAGCTATCATACCATACCCATAATAATGAAGTTTTTTTTTTTTAATTGTTTATTTCTCACACAATCATATGGAACAAATCAAGTTCACATTTTCCTCAAAGTCTGAAACAAGGCTTATCTGTGGATTAAACAAAAATTAAAAATAAGAATGAAAACACCAACTGTGTAGATAAATAACATGATGCATAAAGTAGAAAATTATCATTTTTCAATATTAACAATATTCAGAATATTAACAAAGTTGAGTCTGTGTCATTGAATAAAACAGTGATGATGAACTGATGATTAAGAGAAATGTTACTAATATGTCTAGACCATTATTTATTCAGAGGAAGTTCTATGTCAGACAAGCTGTTTTATTTTCCTGGTATGAGCTAATATGTGGTAGAAAACCCCCTTATCTCTCTTCCCGTTTTACTGGAATTCTGTCAAGTTGAAGTTGCGTCAGTGCTATAGATTCACATCAGTAAGCACAAAATGAATAGCCTTTCATCCATAGCCTTAATTGGGGAACAACGATTTTGTATCAAGTTTCGATGTTATTGAAAAAAAAAATGAAAGAACTCTGCAGGGTTGCGCAAAAAAAACGGGGATACAAAATTGAAATAGAATTTATTTTGAAGTGGGTATGAGACGAAATATACAAATCTATATTTTGGGAAATACAGCTTCACTGGATTCACAGAAAGCACCTGTCGAAGATTATTTTTTGAGATTCACCCTTAAAAGGAAAAAACTCTCAAGAGGGCAAGGTAATAATACCCCCTATGTGATTTGACGAAACTAATTATGAAACATGATTTTTTTTTATGAAATGACCGCACGGTTGATGTCACCCCAAAAAAATATTAATTACATTAATAAATAGGCCTAAGGCCTACACATAATGATAATAATAATGAAACATCCTTAGAATTGATTGGGCTAGATTTTGTCAATTTGCTTCAATGGTATTTTTACCTCTTCTTACCTCTTTTTATTTTCCCATCCCAGTTTTACCTTTCGGCTTTAAGGGATTTCAATAGGGTATTTTTATTTTAACCAAGGCTGCATTTCAGAAGAATATATCTAGGCCTACATCAGGATAATTAGTAGGGATGACATCGATTCTCAAAATCGGGAATCGATTCTCTATGCTCCAGAATCGATCAAAAATCGATTTTGAAAAAAAAAAAAAATTAAAAAAAATCAAAAAAAAAAAATTTAAAAAAAAATTATTTTTTTTTCTTAAAAAAGTAGTGTGATTTGAAACTTTTTTTTTCAACCTTCCCAAGGCGTTCACGTGAAAAATAGCTGCTAGAGACTTCTTTGAACTGAACTGTACCATTTGGGTATTTCCGTCAACGTTCGGCTGTCAGACGTAACCGAAGGGATAGCTTTTGTCCAGATAGTAATATCTCAACAATACAAAATAATAAAGACAACGAAATGAGCACTTATTGCAACGTAAAGAAGTACAGCACTGAACCAGAAAAAAAAAAAAAAAAATTTTGGGGGGGAAAAATCGATTTTTTGATTTGAGAATCGTTTTACATCAGAATCGATTCTTAATCGATTCTCGATTAATCGATGTTATCCCTAATAATTAGAGCTCATATTATATATATATTTTTTTTTAATAACATCGAAACTTGATACAAAATCATTGTTCCCCAATTAAGGCTAAGGATGAAAGATATGATCGTTTGGACGGGGCACCACAAGGGCGATCTTACCACCCCATTTTGATTATTTAAAACTAATGATCTTCAACACCAGGACTGCGCTGTCTGTGACCATAATTTTTCGCCGTAGATAAAAGTCTTTCAGTATAAACGTGTACACGAAATTATATAATTTACGAGATTATATAACGTTACTCCCAAATAATCTACCTGTTGGTAGTGTCGTTATGCTGCAAATAATTGTCCCACCTGTATCAGTAGGTCTATATTGTTTTTCAAAAAACACTAATTAATTGATGATTAATAGTAGCCTTCAATGCAGATTGATCGCTTTGCATGCTTCTGTTAAACCCAATATTAATTGATCCTGCCCATATTGTCAATCATTAGAGGTGTGAGTCGGTAATATTACTGTACCCTCTTTTTAGTAACATTGAAAAATTCGGTAATTTTGGAAAAATCTGTGTCTTTGCCGGCTGAAAATATGCATGTGTTAAGAGCCCGCATCTTAGCTGAGCATGTTTCTCTTCGAAATGCTCGACCCAAGTTCGATGTGCGTTTAAAAGTTTGGTTGTCGGTTGAAAAGTGAAAAAGGGATAATATTGGAAGAGTTCCAGTAACCACCGCTAGATGGAGGAGTTTTTCATTTCATAATTTGGACAAAATCTAGTTACATTACACATTTTGGCCAAGAAAATTGGGAAAACTGTAGAATAAAAGGCAAATCGGAATTTCAAATATTGATAAGCAAAGTTGAACTTAAGGATGTGTGTTTGTAATTAATTTCTAAAAATATTTGGTAACCGGGAATTAGCAATGAAAACCATCAAATTAGGCACATTTTGATTCAATTATTGCTCCATAATAAAATTATTCTTCAATTTTCGATTAGGCATATCTAATTGTGAGGGTATTATTTATTTATTACATTTTACCGCAAGTACGTATTATTTGTAGTTCTTGAGATGTATGTGGCGAAAGTGCACCCTGTAAATCTGTCTAAGATGCGGGCTCTTAAGTCCAAGGCCATTTTCAAAGCATAATTGAAGGAATATCTTCCAAGGAAGGAAAATCATCCTTGTTGAGTCGTTGACATATCTACTAATTATATCAAATCTAAACAACAATATCTCATAAGTTATTCTCCCTTCACCTTCCTGAGTCATTAACATATTATTGTTAATAGTTATACACATTTTTGTAGCATGAGTGCATGATTAATATCTACTTTCCCTGCTTCCTGTCGTGTTGAAGTAAAAAAAAAATCGTAAATTACCGCCCTCGATAATATTACCGATTTCAATGTGACCGGTAATTTTGCGTCTATCAATCATTAATTATTTGTGATACAGACCTTTTTTTATTAATCACATATCCTTTTTCAATTTTGTTCTTACAATGTGTGGTCCTATAGACAAAAACTGAATAGTAGAACTCGTATGTTTTTTTTTTTTTTTTTCTTTTTTTAATAACATCGAAACTTGAAACAAAATCATTGTTCCCCAATTAAGGCTATGGATGGAAGATAGGATCGTTTGGACGGGGCACCACAAGCGCGATCTTACCACCCCATTTTGATTATTTAAAACTAATGGTCTTCAACACCAGGACTGCGCTGTCTGTGACCATAATTTTTCGCCGTAGATAAAAGTCTTTCAGTATAAACACACGAATGTTGATATCTTCCACTTTGAACTAAGTCTCTTGGGCAATGATTACTTCTTTCCCTTGACAGCAGATGTAAAATTGATCATTATACAAAAAGCACAAATTAAATTAGTGATAGGCCTATAATGTTATAATTAGGCCTATCGCTCTACTAATTAATGGTCATCAAAAAAATGTTATCAAAAAAATTATAATTGTGAATTATTGCATAAATTGTCTTCTTTCTAAAAAAAACTACAATCGATAATGATAACGTTGAACACTTTGAGCGGAATTCTTTATAAAGTTGGCATTTTGATTCGGAACCAGTAATCATGAAATCAGAATTAGGAATTTTTCAATGACAAAAGGTGTGTTGCTTGTTTTGGCATGACTCCAAGTTTGATACAGTATCATGCTGTGCTAGACATATTAATATTTCTCGTTCTATTCCATCCGACCGATCATGAACACGTGAGAACTAGAGCTCCATGCCTTGCCTATCAGTCATAACATTCTCTGCTCTCTCAACATCCATGCATTGACTATTAGAATAGAATAGAATATGTTTTATTGGTCCAAATTGATCTTATAAGATATTAGACGTGTCATATGTAGTTATAAGTAATGAATTGATAAACAATTTCAGAAACAAATACATGTACACATTATACAGTGAAAACAGAGAACAGCAATAAATTATTCGATCATCTATAGAAACTCTTTCACACAAAAACATTTATCAATTGGGTGTTTTTCAAGTCTTAATTTAAATGAATTTGCTCTGTTAGTTCTGAGTGCAAGAGGTAGAGAATTATAGAAGTTAATGTCAGCATGTACAGGTCCAGTTTTGATAATAGATAGATTACACTTCATTACTTTTATATTATTTTTCCCAGTGTTATGGTCATGTTCCTCACCAAAATCATATATGAAATATTTATTTTCCAAAACATATTACAAATGTATGTACCGGTAATGGTCATCTCCATAGTACGGTAATCAGCATTCACTGCTCTCTTATAAGATGCATGCATCGACTTTATAATAATGATCCATGCGTGTTAAGTTGTGCTTGAATACGTTCTCGAGCCTTCCTGTTAGCCCTGCAGGTATTTTATAATCATGTTTCAAACTTTCAAGGTCATTATTGGCCAGATGTGAACTACTAGGCAAACGCGCTATGTGTTTCCGCGTTGATGGATGAGCTGGAACATATCAACTTATCTTTGGATTGGTTATTATATATATATATATACACCTTGAGATCCAAACCATTACATCACTGCCATCTTATTTTCCATTAATAATTTATATGATAATAAAGAAGGCTTTGTTTTAATCGTTTACAATCAAGTGGTGACACCTGTTGCTTCGATTTAATAGGTATCTTAATAGCTTTGAATAATTAACACAAATAACATTATATATTTTTTTACATCGAAACGGCTGATTCGATTTGAGTGAAAGTTCGGAATAATGTGTATCATTATCAGATTGAAATTTCCTGAAAATTTGAATCCTCTCAGATGAAATATTTTTCACGAATGTTTTCCTCTGGGTTATTCTAATGGGATTTTTGAAAACTTTGGAATGAGTTTTCTCAGAAGTGGTTCAACCGATCGCGCCTCAAAACTATACAGCATCAAGTCAGATAGGGGTTCATGTGTGTGCCAAGTTTCAACTGATTTTGAATTTTCGTCTGACCTGTGGAGCGCGAACAAAAAAACAAAAACAAAAAAAAACAGCCACTTTTTTTTCGGTATAGTGAAATTGAGTCTTCGCTTCGCTCATCCAATTATCATTTCTGGGAATCCTGTCTGTGAATAATTGGAGAACTATTATACAATGAATTACCATTATTATTATTAGATGACAAATATAATGTATTTATCGACCATCTAAATGATTGTAAAATCGAAGGTCAACAACTTGTCATGAAATCTTCCTGAAATCTCATTGAAATAAATTGAAATCCTGTGAAATTTCCCTGAAATTCCTTGATATCTAAAATCAGGTGTACATCAAATTTACTAGTTGTTTACCCCTCGTGTAAAATCTTCGGTGCGTGTGTGTGTGTAACTTGAGGTTTGTCAATGCCACCACAATATTGATTATTTTAATTTTGTATTTGAGTCCTAGTGACCTATTTCAGTAGCCAACATGCAAGGGGAGTTTCAGTTCTAAATCATTAATGAGTTTGAATGCCGTTTGTAAGTCATGTTAGTACGACTCATTCCCTTACATACACGGATACACCCCTATTTGCACTGATCAATTCTTCTGTACTGTAACCTATTTCATGGATAAATACTACTCTAAGCCCTCATTTGCACTAATGGATACTTCTGTAGTATTGTCCTATTGTATGAATATGTACTAGATATATTTCAAATGTGTGATCACTATTTATTTATTTAAATTTATTATTGTTTTTATACGGTGTAAGAGAGAATGACAATTTAATTGACGGCTGTCCGCATAGCGGGATACCAAGATGGTACAGCGTAATATAGTCAATACATAGTACAATGGTTATTTACAAAAGTGATAAAAAATTGATAACAGAAAAATCCTGAAATATTATAAAACTAATTTTATGGAGGGTAGATAACAAAAGTATGAAAAAAATATGAAAATGGAAGAAGGTAATAGAAAAAGAAGGTATTAACTTATACTTTTTAACTAACTAACTTTAATTAACTAACTGTCTACAGGTAGTGAGAATAGAGCAGGAGCCCCGTAACAACATGTGCCTCTCACTACCTGCATAATAATATAAATTATAAATCATAAATTAGATCAATTGAAAAAAATGAAATTCATGATATAGCAAACGAATTGAAAATTAAAATAACTTGATATGAAATACAAATGCTTAACATAATGTCTAATTCAACATATGTGAAGTTTTAAGTATCTAATTAAGTAAAAATGTTTAAGTTGTCTACAAAATGTAGCCAAAAAAATCATCCGTTTTCAAACTGACAGGTGAAGAGTTATAAAGAGCGATAGACTGAAAATAGAATCCTTTTTGATATTGTGTGGTCCTGGGGAATGAAGATTTTCAATGTAGTTTTAATATCTTCAATATTGTAGAACCTCTTTTATACGTTTTTCAGGGGACCAGACTAAAAAAATGTATTTAAGTGAAAAACTCATTAATGAAACTATTCAACATATGGAGCATATGGGTTGGATCAAAAAATAAAACTTATAAATGAAATAAATGTATAAACGAGAAACTTATAACAGAGGTTCTGCTGTATTGTAGTAGACTTACATCTTTATAGACAATCTCTGTTTCTCTTGGTTAACATAGTTCAAGTTAACACTTGGATAGTGTTTCTGCACCAGATATATTTGCGTAGTATTATCAGTTTATCACAGGATGGTCATAACGCCGTATCTGTAAGTAAGATATTATCACACGATGTTCATAGCGCTGCCGTATCTGTAAGATGTTACCTAGAAGAATACCGGTAGCTATGGGAGTAAGTTAGAATCAAACAGAGTATCAAAAAAATCTTTCAGACTATTTTTATCCAATACCAGATCAGATTCCAATAGGTTTGGTGTCAAATCAATACAAGAGTTTGAAATTTTCAATATTCCATCAGAAAAAAATACAAAATTATTATTTTCCAAGAAATAACAATTTGTAAATGAATTGAAAATGCCATTAATCTCTTGTATTGTTCGGTAAACTTCAAATCTAGTGTTTGTGTTGAACTGATTATTTTGCTGGAAGAAGACATGTTTCCACGAAAGGAGGTCTCTTTCCAACTAGGCCCTAAATAATTGCTCAACTTCTGTACAAGGCAACATGCACACATTTCACGTCTAGTTTCAACCTACCGATACATAAACAAATTATACTTTCAACAGATTTAATTATGTGACAGCCAAAAAGTTAGGGGAAATTGGTATAATTGGGCTTAGAACGGCATTGAAAATACGTAAGTCATTCAAAACCGGTTGATTCGATTAAAACTTGCGCTTTTGAGAGGTTCTTTTCATTGAACGACTGTCGAGAGCCATGAGTTTGAGCAAGGAAACGATCCTGCCGTATGGCCTATCAAGACGTAGAATTCGATTTTACGCAAAACGCATCCGTATTGAAAAAGATAATTTCTTTAAAGGTCATTCAAAACTCTGAATTGACCAAATAATGACAATTTATCTTCCTAATTTAGAGAAAACTAGAAATCATCAACACAATTTCAGAATTAACAATTAATTCATTTGTCCTCCAGGACCCGGCCCTTTTTCCGAGTCGTGACGTAGACATTACTAGATTCTGTTTACGTTTCTATATCAAATCAGTAATGCCCACGTCACGACCCATGGTCTCTGGAGGACAAAAAATTAATTAAAATGACTGAAATTGAGATGATGATTTTTTTTTTCTCTCTGGAATTTGGAGGATAAATCACGTCATTTTATTCTTTTTAATCTAGTTTCAGGGTTGTGGTGATCTTCAATAATTTCTCGGACAAGTAGTTTTCATTGATGGTTTAAAAAAGAACTGATCAATTGATTCTTAGATGCTGGGTAATATATAAAATGAAACTAATATTTCATGTACGTTGACTATTTGTAGAGATACCCACTGCAGGTTTGAATACCGGTATTTAAATCATTTCCAATTGTAAATACTAGGAAAACGCAGGATACGCGTTGTGAGATGAGCTTAGTAGTATGGAAATCTAGAATGAAAAACATTTCTTCAGATCAATCCACATTTACGGACCTTGGATTACTTCAAACGTTCGAAAACCTTACCTGCAACTTGTTGATATTTATAGACCTGTTGCATGTACACTAGTTGCAAAATCAATTGATTCAAACATTCAATAAAATGTACACTTTTATTGCGTTTCTCTTCTATTTCTCATCCGATTGTTGCAAAAATCTCTGAAAAGGTGTACAATAGTATTGATCATACTCGGTGAAAATTTGAGGGGTTTTGAAAAATTCTGATTTTTCAAGTATTTTTCCTCCGGGTTATTCTTATGAGGATTTTTCAAACTTCACGATTTTTTTCCGTAAAAATCTTCATACCGGTATCGATTTTTCTGAAAAACCATTCCAGCCTATTCTGGTATGACAAAAATATGTAGAAAAAGTTTCAAGACGATAGGTATTTTTTCCTGTCCTGTAATGCCGCGCACAAAATTACAAAAAAAAAAAAACTTGAAATCCAATCCCATTTTTTTTTCGATATGTGGAATGGAATCTTTGCTACGCTCATCTAATTATCCTGAAAAATCATTGACCTTCAAAATACCACGGCTACGTGCCTACAAATATAATATACAATGAATATACAATATATAAATAATCCAATTCGAATGATATAAATGTACGAATTAAATTTTTCTTCATGTTTAAAAGAAGAGAAGAAGTTGGGAGAAAAAGCTCAAGACCAACAAACACCTTTTTTTATCCATCCTGACGTGGTTTTCCGTGGTTTCCCACAGTCCTCGAAGCAAATGCTTGGATGAAGTACTAATTGGCCACGACCATTAATTAGTAGAGCGATAGGCCTAATTATAACATTATAGGCCTATCACTAATTTAATTTGTGCTTTTTGTATAATGATCAATTTTACATCTGCTGTCAAGGGAAAGAAGTAATTAATCATTGCCCAAGAGACTTAGTTCAAAGTGGAAGATATCAACATTCGTGTGTTTCTACTGAAAGACTTTTATCTACTGCGAAAAATTATGGTCACAGACAGCGCAGTCCTGGTGTTGAAGACCATTAGTTTTAAATAATCAAAATGGGGTGGTAAGATCACCCTTGTGGTGCCTCGTCCAAACGATCCTATCTTTCATCCATAGCCTTAATTGGGGAACAATGGTTTTGTATCAAGTTTCGATGTTATTAAAAAAAAAAAAAATGTTGATAAGTCAACTATCATCTTTTTTTTTCGTTACAAATGTAGTAGAAAAAATCACCCTCAAATTATAACAGTGGCATTTATTAAAAACGTCATATTGTTGGCATTTTTGTTACTTCATTTCACCGGCCATATAATATTCAGGTGGTTATCACTTCTACTGGCATATTGATCAGGTGAATCATCCACTGAATAGTGTTACATGAAGCCTAGTATTTGTGTGGCATGTTAATTGATTTTTTCCGTCACAAGTGACTAAAATCCCCACATAATAGTATCTCCGTCCCTCATATAGCATCACGGTTCCTATACTCGACATTTAAATACCAGTCCTGGCGTAGAATTAGGCCCATCATTCGAGTTGGACAAAGGTCATCGGAGTAGGAGTTACCTTCAAACTCCAAAGGCTTGGAGTTACCAGAAGAGGATGGATTGCTCTTGAATTTGATTTCTGATTAGTCGCTGTTGTACATTTGTTTTTGATTTGACTTATGACAGCTAAACTATGAAGGTAGGCCTACCCTATGATGGCTAAATCCTTTGAATAATGAGAATTGAAACAAAAATGGTATCGGTATATATATATATATATATATATATATATATATATATATATATATATATATATATATATATATATATATATATATATATATTTTTTTTTTTTTTTTTATTCTTTTTTTACTTTTTTATACTCTACATTTAAATACTAGTCCTGGCATAGAATTAGGCCTATCATCCGAGTTGGACAAAGGTCATTAGCTGGTAATACACATAATCACTCATATATTTAATCAGTACATGGCTTGGAGGAAGTTAATTTAATAATAGTGTATAATGTTAGTCATGCATGTTGTGTACCAAATGACAATAGAGTGTAATTAAAGGCCTGCATATCTATTATTGTAATTAGCAA
Source organism: Brachyptera risi (assembly GCA_964007535.1). NCBI lineage: Eukaryota > Metazoa > Arthropoda > Insecta > Plecoptera > Taeniopterygidae > Brachyptera > Brachyptera risi. The sequence continues at coordinate 51,329,382 of OZ023328.1, forward strand.
CCCTCCTCCCACAGATGACCTAACCGTATTGACTGGTGACCCTCCATACTGCAGTAAACACTGGTGTTCACCAGAACAGGATAGATTGCTCTTGAATTTGATTTCTGATTAGTCGCTGTTGTACGTTTGTTTTCGATTTGACTTGGGCCTATAATTGAAAGTCAATGTCAGTTAGATTAT